>CATIWO010148562.1:0-13314 GCA_949673435.1 Macaranga tanarius | reverse complement strand
TTGATGTGTTGACATGCCATGTTGTTCATAATCATGTTTAGCTATGTAAGAGTGCATGTGATATGATCTATGGGCTTGGAAGTGTTTTGTGTTTGATGCAAATGTTGCATGCAATGAAAATTTTTAAATTCTGCATTTTCATTATTCTTTACACATACTTTGCTTCAGAAATATGAAATGCCCTTGAAAGGAATTCTTGAAGTTGAGATTTTTGATGTTTGGGGCATAGACTTCATGGGTCCTTTTTCTATTTCTTTAAGCTACAAATATATATTGGTCATGGTTGATTTTGTCTCAAAGTGGGTGAAAGCAATAGCTACCATTACTAATGATGCAAAGGTTATTAAGAAGATGCTAAAGAAAATTATTTTTCCATGGTTTGGCACTCCTAGAGTGTTAATTAGTGATGGTAGTTCACATTTTTATAATCATATGATTGAAGCTCTTTTAAAGAAATATGGGGTAACACACAAAGTAGCTACTCCATGTCACCCACAAATAAGTGGGCAAGTTGAGGTGAGTAATAGAGAGATTAAATGGATTTTTGATAAAATAGTTTCTTCTTCAAGGAAAGATTGGGCATTGAAGTTAGATGATGCCTTATGGGCATATAGGATAACCTTTAAAACACCAATTGGCCTTACTCCTTACCAATTGATCTATGAGAAGTCTTGTCACTTGCCCATGGAACTTAAGCATAAGGCATATTGGGCAACAAGGTCTTTAAAGGATTTGACGAAGGCAGGTATGAAAAGGTTACTTCAGCTCAATGAATTGGAGGAGTTAAGGATGAATGCCTATAAAAATGCAAAGTTGTATAAAGATCATACTAAATTGTGCCATTATAAGCATATAGCTAAGAAAGAATTTCATAAGGGAGAATTTATTTTACTTTACAACTCTAGGTTGAAGTTGTTTCTCAGTAAGTTGAATCAAGATGGTCGGGTCCTTTTAAGGTTATCAAGGTTCATCCTTATAGAGCTATTGATATTGCTAATGATAAGGGGAAAATCTTCAAGGTGAATGGCCATCATCTCAAACCTTATTTGATGGGTGAAGCAATTGCTCCTAGGGAGTTAATCTCTCTCTCTACACCTTAGCCTAGCAAAGGTATGGTCAAGCTATAGACCACTAAATGTAGCAAGGTATTACTTTCACGTTCTATTCTTTTAGTTATTTTCTTTTACTTTATGTCATTTTTCTTTTAGTTGCAATTACTTTAATCACATTGTAGTATTAGTAGTATTTCTTTTCTTAGTAATATTTATTCTATTATTATTATACTTTAAGTATAATCTAATTTTTTCTTGCCTTTATATTTTATATATTAGTTTTTCTTTAATTTATTCTTTTAAGTATATCCACATAGACATTAATTTTCTTTCATTTATGTTTTGTTTTTATCTATTTTACATTTAAAATAAATAAATAAATATTTTATTTTTGCTTTGGCTTTATGCCGAGTCGTGCCCGTGTGCCGACTCGTGACAGAACCATTTGGTGCCGAGTCATTCCGTAAGTATCGACTCGTCACCAAGCCCCAGGAGCACATGAGCTCTGTGCTGATTCAGCATATCGTGCCGACTCGTAACCGAGCCCAGGCATGCTGAGTCGGCATATGGTGCCGACTCGTGCCCTCCTACTATCCACATTGCATTTTGTTTTCTTGTTTACTTGTTTTTTATTTCATTTTAATTTTTATTATTTAGTATATTTATTTCACATCTATTTTTATCATTTTCCTTTTGTCTTTTTGCATCCAATAACTTTTAAAATTTGAATTATTTTTGAAAGGTCATGTCCTTTCCCAATAAAGGACACAACCTTTCACCCTTTTTCCTAACCTTTTGTCTTTTACTCATTTATAACTTCTTTGACTACTAATTTTTTATTCCCTTCTTCCATCTTTTTCACTTCCTCTTCTTCTATTTAAACACCATTTATGTTTTTGCTTTCATTCTCTACAATCTTTTGCTTTTCTTTTATTTTCTCTACACCACTCTTTGCTCTCTACATATATTTATATATTTAGTCTTTCTTCTTCTTCTTTCTCCTTTCCTTTTTCTTTTTCATCCTTATTATTCAACCGTAGCTGACTCTCTCTTTCTTTTCTCTATAATATTTACTTGAAATGGGTAAGACTAAGGGTTCTTCATCTTCAAGGCCAAGAAGGGATCATCAAGAGGAGGAGGAGCATCAAGAGGAGAACTTGTCACTCACTTACAAAGCTAAGTTTCCTATCCTTTCCTATGAAGAAGGTAATAGGTTTACTACTCTTAAGTTTAGAGAAATTATTTCTTATAAGTATATTCCTTTTTCATTGCTTCAAGTTGTTGGTATGTGTGAGTCCTTTAATCAATTATTGACTAATTATAGCCTTAAGAAGTTTGTTTCTATGCATGAACACACTTATGCTGAGTTGATTACCGAATTTTACACATCTTTAAAAGTCAATCCCAATGATTCTCATATTCTTGAGTTTAGGATGTTAGGCAAGTCTCATCAACTTACCTATTCCTTCATGCAAAGGGTCTTTAGCTTTGAAAAGGATGGAATGTGTAATATGCCTAAGTTATTTGATGTTGATGAATTTTGGACATTTTTATCTGAATTACCACCTCACTTTCGACCAAAGAAGGGGAAGGCCATGTTTATCAAAGATTTGAAGTTTTGGCTATTGCATAAAGTTCTTTATTATGTTTTTTTTATAAGTCCGAATCTAATCGATGTTCGGTTCAAGAATTATTTTTGATGTGGTGCATTCATAATAAAAAGAAAGTACGTTGGACTTATTGGATTTTTAATCAACTCCTCACTTGTGCTATATGTAAAGATATTCCATTAACACATAGTCATATTGTTACTATTATGGATGCTTTGATGATTTTGATCGTATTGTTGAGTGTTCCTATTTCACTAAGCAAGCATTTATGATCGGTGAGGTTATGGATGCTTCTTTTTTCTTGATCCTGGCATATACTAGGTCATGTTAGAAAGGGATCCTACATCCACATGTTATGAGGCCCAAAGTGATAAGCCTTATATTGAGGTTGATGAACATGATGCGGAGGCGCTAAATGTGGGCGATGAAGAGCAACAAGAAGAGGCACCCTATGATGATGTGCCTTCTCTTCCTTATCTTATGCAAAGAGGTGCAAGTGGATCTTCTAGTAGTAACTTGCATATTTAGGAGCAAGTTTTGGAGAACCAAAGGGAAATGCAACGCTAATTGAGTGGCATGGCGGCTTTTAATCGCCAACTCGATCGTCACCAAAGGAGGATGGAGTACAAGATGAGCCAATACTTTGCACATTGCGGTCACACCATTAAGTCTCTTCCACCATCTCCTTCAGAGGATTGATGGAGTTTTTCTCTTTTCCCTACCTTTTCTTTTATATTTTACATTAGGGACAACGTGTCTTTTAAGTATGGGGGAAGGGTTAATAGTAGTTGTTATGCATATGTGATAATGTTGTCATTTGTTTATGTTTAGGTTGTTATGCATATTGCATGTTGTCATTTAGTTCATGTTTAGGTTATTATGCATATGAATTTATGTTTTATTTTGCATTATTTTATCTTTTCCACATTAATAAGTATGCATCTTTTCTAAGTTCGTCTTGATTGTGATTTAAGTTTTACTTTTATGCCATGTTAATAATTAGCTTTTTAGGCTCAATTGGTAGCATTTTTAAGTTTCCTTTAGTATAGTTTTTAAGTTTTTTTTTTATCTCTTTTTATTATTTTCAAAATATAGAGAATTTTTGGTCCACTTTCTAGCTATGCTTAAGGCTAGGATGCTAATGATTTAAGCTTAAGTTTCTTAGGATTTAGGTAGCTTTAGGGAAATATAGCCATAATACGAAAGACTAGCATTTCAATAATGGATGAGGACATGAAAAAAATAAGTATACAAAGAAGATTTATGCTTGTTGTGTGATACATCTTGAGTAAGTTGTGTGTAAGTGAGTATGCTCCTTAATTACATTCATTCGGAAAGAGTGTATGACATTGCAAGTATAAAAGAAAAATAGTGGGATGGAGCATAAAATGCACCCACTATAAAAAAACTAGTGGGATGGAGTATAAAATGCTCCCATTAGTGAAATGAAAAAAATGTGCCTAAAAATGCCATGAGAAATATAAGTTTATGCGTGTGCTTGAACCTTGTCCCAATGGCTGCTTGTGTCTTTAGAAATTATAAGTTTGAAATAATGAACATTTTGGCTAGATAGCTTGGTTAGCACCTTGACTTTATATTCTTGATTTTATTATTAATATATTGAGATAACGTGTTAAACTTATTGCTTATGCTATGAAACTTGTTCCCTTTACCATTATTGAGCATTGAATGTTTAGTTATTAACTATCTTTTTCTTCAAACTTCTTTTATAGTTAGGATGACTTGTTGAGATAGCTACATTTATTTTGAAGAAGATAGAATTTTTATTGTTTTTCTTACTTAGATCTTTGTCTATTGCTTGAGGGAAAGCAAGATTTAAATGTGGGGGAATTTGATAGTATGCAAATTAATATAGACATTTTAGATCATTTTGTTACTTTTTCTTTAGTTTGCACTTGCATTGTGTTTAGTTATTGCACTATTATTGTTATTTGTGTGATTTTATGTCATTTATATGATTTGTAGGTTCTTTTAGGCTAATCTCATACTTGAAGTTGCTTTAGAGTGCATTGGAATGAAGTTTGGTGTTTAAAAATTCAAAAGAAGCAAGCTAGGAAGCATGCCAACTCGTGACAACAAGCGCTCGTGCCGACTTGCCCCTTACTGCTGACTCATCCCATGCTACCCATGCTAACTCGAGCCAAGCCATGAAGACTAGTGTCGACTCATGCCATAGTCCTGAATCGTGACAGAGGCATAACACGTTGACTCCTACTCGACTCGGCACGGTGGTGCCGAGTAGTTAAGGCATCCCCTCCTTGTACCTTATTACATTTGGCCCCCTTTTTGAAAGTGTATGAATTGGGATGTTTAGGAGGCCTATAAATATATGTGTTGACATTGTTTTAGACATAAGAAAGACATCAAAAAACACTTAGTTATATTTTAAAAGTATTAGTATTGTTTAGTTTTTATTATTAGTGCAATTCTAAGTATCAAGTGAAGAACATTCAAAGAAGTCAAGGAATCATCAAGAAGGCTATCTACATTCAAGTTCTATCTTTCTTTCTATTGGTGCTTGATGTTTTATTTACCTTTTTGTTGTTGTTTAATTATATTTATTATGTATCTTGGTTAAGCCATTGTTTGTTAGAATTGCAAGGAAGAATGAATCAATGAACTACATTTTATCTTTTATATTATATGAATGGATTGATTATAATTGAGTGTTTGAATGTGTTGTGTATGATTGGCCACCATATATGACTTGTTAATTATATATATATATATATATATATATATATATATATATATATATATATGAGAATTAATGCATTTTGGTGGAAATACAATTATAATTATTTAAAGGTTAAGAAATTACTTGGAGACAAGGATTTCTCTTTAAAGGATTAAAGAAATGATATGGTATTTAATAGTTTTTGTTTATCTCTACAATGCCATGATAATGCTTGTAGATTCTAAATAAAATACCTTTAATTAACAATGAGAATTGCTTTTAAGGATTGTTGGTCACATTCTCCATTCATTTCATATAATAATTTGTTTGTTACTTTGTATTTCTTGATAAATTATGAATTATAGTTCTAATGAACCTAATTTGAACTTGTTGCTAGAATAATTAGTTTAGTTAGTATAATTAGTAATTGTTCATAAATTTAGAATAGTTAGAATAATTTAATATCTTTATTATTATTATTTGCCAATCCATCTAAGTATCTATCCGGTTAATATAAAATTGCTCCAAATTCTTAAGTGTTCGATACCCTACTTGCTCTATATTTAGTCTTAGAGTCTAAGGTATTATATTTGACCCACATCATATATGTCTGTATGCTTGTTCTTTTTCAATAATAGAGAAAAGTTGTTCTTTTTCCTTAATAGAGAAAAGTTGTTCTTTTTCCTTAATAGAGAAGAGAATCTTATAATGCTATTGATAGCCAAATGAAAAATAAAAAATGTGTGTATAATTATTTGGGAAGTGGTAAATATTGAGTAACCTTTATTTCTACAAAGAAAAAAAAAGAAGAGAGCTTTTGTGACCTTTGTTTGTAAAAAGAAAACAAAATGAGGAAAAAAAATGCTCAATAAATAATTGGCAACAAAAAATTTGAGAGTGAGAACTACTGGAGAGGAAGATTAGATTTGAAATAATAGGAGATAAGTGGAGTTAAGAATATAGTTGAAGATAAGTGGAAAATTTCAACTTTCAAAATTTTGAAATTTCATCCAGGTATGAACAATAAATTTGTTTAAGTTGTATCTAGAGTTATATAATTCATAAGATGATTTTTATTCTTAAAGAAACTTTGCAATATCTTTTATAAAACTCATAAAAATAGAAGAAACCTAATTTTACTAATTTGATAGCTATTTATGGCTACACATTTTATTGTGCAGTATATGTCAAAAATCAGACCTTGCTGTAGATATTTTAAAGTTTCTCTCTTTATACACCTTCAATTGGTGTGAAACTAATTTTAAATTATCTTTGACATATAGGATTAATGATCTGGAAAATATTACTTCAAAATATACTTTATATAAGTTTTGGTAAATATTTGAATTCACCCTATTAAATCTATCATAAGTCATAACTGAAAATTCATCTAGGTATGAATAGTAAAATTTTTGGAGCTATATCTAAAGTTCTATAACTCACATTGAGATGATTTTTGTACCAAAGAACACTTTGAAATGTCTATTATAAAACTTATAAAAACAGAGAAAACCTAATTTTGCTGTTTTAATAGCTATTTATAGCTATACATTTTATTATGCAATTTATGTCAAAAATCAGATCTTGTTGTTGATATCTTAAAGTTTCTATCTTTATACACCTTCAATTCATGTGAAACCACTTGAAAATTACCTTTGATACATAGGATTAATGATCTGGAAAATATTACTTCAAAATACACTATAAAATTTTGGTAAATATTTGAATTCACCCTATTAAATCTGTCATAACTGACAACCTCTCATACTTGGATAAATTTCTATGTTGAATGTATGTAGGATAAAAAAATGCCTCGTTCAAGTAATAAAGAGTCAGGATCTAAGCTTAGCAGTGATGTGGGATGGAATTTTGCCACTCTAACAGAAACAAATGGAGAACTTATGTGCAAATTTTGTAATAAAAAAATAACTGGTGGGATAACTCAATCAAAGCAATATTTAGCTCATATGTTGGGTCAAGTTGAGTCATATAAACAAGTTTCACAAGATGTGAGATCTGACATATATAAGTTCCTAAGAGATTTTGAAGAAGCAAAAAACTAAAAGCATGAAAGTATAAACATAGGATGTAGATGACGATGAGGCATTGGAACAAGAAAACACGAAAGCATAAGGCAATATCAAAAAAATTTGTATAGGAGGAGTAGAGGAGCAACCTATGATGCAGGTGGTAGTAGTAGTGATGTGTACTAATCCGCAAGCATACAGAATCGTATCAAGTAGTAAATAAAGATATCGTCCCACAGAGATTGGAGTTTTGAATACTGCAATACCAACTATGTTTGATTGTTTAAACAACGAAATGGAGTTCAGATTTCTTTTAAAAACTAAAACCAAACAACAAAAGTAAAATTTGAATTTAACAAATATTAAAACATAGGGTTCTTATTCTCAATTGGACCATCTTAAGGAATTGATTACACAATTAGGTCTACACTAGTTCTAATTCATTTTTAAGGGATCTTAGAACCTATAGATTTTCCTTGCAGATAAACCTATAATTAATTAGAGATTAATCAACACTTAGTTCACTGGCTTTCACCAACCTAATGCCTTTTAATTCCAATTTTAAACACAACCTTTAATCAATATTGATTCACTTAATTGTCTCTCAACTAACTAAGCAATCAATAGGTCATTGCCATTTCCTACAGAACCTATCTCTCGATCAAGCCCATAGTGTTGATTCAATTCTAGGTTGATCAGTCCTAAAATGACATTAAGCACAACAATAACCAATGAATTAAATCTAGCAACCTAACATAATCACAATAAGCACATGGTCAATTCAAAATAAGAACCCTATAAAAGATCTAGCTACTCATGTTAAAGAGAAAAGAAAATAAATAAGAAATGAAAACAATTCTGAACATAATTAAATAAATAAAAGAGTGATATAAGAAAAACCCCTTTTCAATGATGTCAATAAGCCTTTCTCTTCTAACTTCAAGCCAAGTATCACTTCTACTATGAACTAAACAAATGAAAATATATTCTGAAAATAAAATCTAGAATAAAAACATAAACAATGGTAGAATCCAAAAACAAGAACAACCCTTAAATGAACATGAAATGGTCCTATTTGTAGACCTAAAGACCTAGTGAGAAAGGTAATCTAACCTCTCTCAAACTCTATCTAATCAAAAATTAAAAGGTAAGTCAGGCATGGTTGCGCAAGAAACAACTTATGGCTAAGCTTTGTGTCTAGCACGGCCGTGCTCGATTTTGGCATGGCCGTGCCACTCTGTAACTTTGCATAAACAACTCTCAGGCACAGCCATGCTCATCCCCAACGCAGATAAGTCTTTATCTTGAGCCTTTAGCCTATCCAAACTTCAAGGATTGATCCAATCTTAATCCCAATGCATCCTACAAAACAAAATACAAAAGAAATTATCTAAAAACAACTAAATCCTACTAATTAAGAGAAAATAACAAAACAAACTAAATTAAGTAAAAAACTAACTAACAATGCAACTACTAAGCCTAAGATGCAATAAAATAGAGTGCTTAAAATAAGTGTTTTTGACACTTATCACTAATCATTAAATTAATTCATGTTATGTTTACGTCTTCCATTAGTTTTACTATCTTTCAATGCATAACTCTAATTAAAACCATGTTTTAGTAGGCCAAACATAAACAAACATTAAAAGCAATAAACACAAAATACATACATTAAAGAAATTGATTAACTTTAAATAATTGATTGTAAATTATCCCAAATGGCAATATAATGTTCATTTAAATAAAGTGTTTGTTTATTTGAATATTACTCCATTAGCATTATGTTAAATAAATGTATTATCAAGAGTTGATAATATGACTCACACATTTATTTAGTATATATGCTATAAAATTGTTCATAGTCGATAAATTAATATTTGGTTAATATTAATTTGATGATCACCTCTGTCTATTTTCTTTGATTAGTATGTGATACTAATAGTGGGAGGTAGTGAGTCTCATGTTACTTGATATGAGATATCAGAATAGACATGTGGATACTCATGTGATGAGTGGATCGAACGTGATGTTAGATTTCTAATTGTAAGGATATTCACTTATAGTCAACGATCACAATCTAGGTCATAATGGTGCATATAGTCCTTTGACCTGAGGCATCACGGTCATCCACATTTAAGTTGTTACAGTTTGTTACCGCTTACATACCTATGCTAGCCATGTGTAGGTATATAGCGTGTGGTGGCTCTTGTCGGTTGAATGCAGGGATGAGTGTTTGTCCAAGATGGGATTCATTGCCTGGAGTGAACCGGGATAAGATCCTACTCCTATCTAAGTTTGTTCATGATGAATGAGTTCCTGGCTAGGACAAACATAACATACTGAAAGAGTTTCAGTACTAGAAAGTATTTCTAGTATTTTTTATATTTTATCAAGAATGGAACTTGAGATGAGGTAATATGATGAAGTGAATAGATTTTAACTGTGCCTTGACTCTGGGTTTTATCGGGATCTTCTGATGAAGGGATTTTAGTGCACAGTAATTATGATCAGAGGGTTCATGTGAATCAATACATGCATTCATTTCTAATTGGGTAGTTAAGATATCGATACGAGGGGTCACTCACAACTTATGAGAACTAAATGTGTATCATTGGGATTTTCGCATTTGGACTTGAAAGTCTTTCACATAATATCAAGTGTTGATATTATTTTCTCATTGCCAATTAGACATGAACCTAGTAAGTCACACCTATAAGGTGACACCTTATCATCTATATTAGTCTAATTATTGATTAAAGTGTTTAATCAAGTAATTAAGATGAATGGAATTGGATTTTTGCTTTAGCAATGATTCTAGCATATCATGAAATCTAATTCCACCAAAGGGTTTTATTATTCATTTGTACTTAATTAATATTGGATATTAATTAAAGTAATGAATTAATAATAAGTGTGTTATTAAATACTTGGACTTGGATTAATGGCCTAAGGTGTATGGGCCTAGGCTTAAAAGAGTTTTGGGCCAAAAAGTAGCCCAACAACCTTATCTAGGTCCATTGATTCAGTGGATTGGGCTTGGACCAAGTGTTGGCCCAAGAAGCAAGCCTAAGTCTATATAATTGATGTAGAGATTTGGTTGTATGTATTTTACACGTATAAAAGATGTATGTAGGCAAATACATGGGATGTGTTGTCTTCTCTCATCTTTGGACACTTGTAAGGACACTTATCAAGTGTATATGTAAACTAAATGACAAGTGTCATGATGATGTCATCAATTATGTCATGATGATCTAATGTGGTAGGCCCGATGATGTCATGGTGATGTCATGTGGTGGGCCCGATGATGTCATGATGAGGTGGCAATCTCTACACTTATTTTTGTCCTAAGTGCTTTTGGTTAGTGCTAATCCACTTTTCTTGATCTTGTTGCTTTTGTTCAAGTGTTGAAAAAAAATGGTGGATAGTTTTTGTTTGACAAAAACATGAACACCAAAATAAGAAATCAAATCAACACACAAACCTTTGATTGTTCTTGCAAGGTGATTGAATTAGTGCAAGTCTTTTGTGAGGGTCACTTGAGAGGGAACTTGCATCTAACTTGATCTAAGTAAGAAAGGTGATTTGGTGGAGCTTGGTGTTTCAAGCTAGAGGTCATACACTTGGGTGGCTAGAGCATATGATTCAAGAGTTGAATCATCTACACAAATCTTGAAGGAACTATTGTAGTCTTCTTCAAACACTTGGAGTTTGTAAGTTTCTTTAAACTTAAAACTTCTATATGATTGTGCTTGTATGCTTGCTGTGTTTTCAGCTATGTGTTAATTGCAAATTGGTTCCTTGGAATTGGAATTCTTAATGTGATGAAGAGTTATGCAAGTGAAATTTTCAAAATTTCACCCCCTTTAGGCACATGCTTCTTCTGCGCATCTGTTGCATAACCCCATTCCTTTCATTAATAACCATGGTTCATAATATGAAGATAGATCCTAATAATATTCAATTAGTCTACATCCACAGAAATAAAACAATTACAAGAAGTTATAGTAAGAGTTACACAATTTTAAAAATAAGAAAGCATCCAAACTCTAGAATGATCCTCTTAATCTTCAAGCTTTCTTTCTCCTTCTTAATCTTCTTATTCTAATATTTTTCTATGGCTAAAAGTGTTCTCTATTTCTGTCATATCTTCTCCAGATAATAATGAAGTATATATATACTTAGGAAGTTAATAAACAAAATGGTACAAATCACTTATTGATGAAGAGTCATATACTTTAACATTCCTAGTCAATTCAAGGGCATTTTGGTCAATACATACAAATAAATTAAGTATATATGTCTTCATAAAAATGTAGCCCTCTCAAATAGCTTTCCATAACATCTTGAATCACTTAAATCTGACTTCTATATAGGGAGTTATGCCTATAAGAGTGCGACTTGGTCCGAACAGGTGTGTCCCTTCACACCCATGCCGAGTCGGCAAGGGTGTGCCGAGTAGTGCCGAGTTGGTGCCGAGTGGTGCTAAGTCCAAACACTCCGAAGCCTGTCGTTTTCAACTCCTTTGCCCTTGAATGCATTCTATATGACCATATAACCTTCCTAAACATTAAATAAACTTTAAAAACATTAGAGAACTATCCAAATGCATATAAATTTAATTAACACCAATGAAAACCAAAAGCATTTATGATTATTTATAAAATACATTATAATTAAACTAAAATGTGAACTAAATTCAACCTAATTATGCATGAAACATCCTAAAATTACTATGCTAAGTACCACATATCACTTATGTACATTGGCTATAGATACATAGGAGTGTACATAAAGGCCAAGAGATTCATGTAGTGTTATTATGAAGCATGACATGTTGTAGGTGTATGGATACACTATAAGCCAAGAATGGCAAATAGGTGTACCTGAGGTTTGTAGTGTTCAAATCCATACACTTCACTGATCCAATGGTATGGACCTAACTAATGCCAAAGGCCAAGAATGGAAATTAAACGTACCTGAGGCCCATAACATTAGGAGTCAGATTAATGGAACCTTACATGAGATATGATGGATAAGATGTTGGGTTCCGGGTCATATACACGCAGCGGAAAACAAAAACTTTTGACCCTAAGAACCCCCACCAAGATCCAAGTAGTTCAAATTAAATCAATATGTATCGAGTGTAGAATCTTACTAAGATGAAATCAAAGGCAAGATTGTAGGAAGGAAGAGAGGAGGTTCACTCCGGTGACACTCTACCTCGAGGCTTTTGTTATCTTTGTTAGTATAGATATGCCCTAGTGTCATTATTGTATGTAGACATTGTATATTTATCCCTTTGGCAATAAAATATTCATTTAAACCAAAGTGTTTATTTATTTGAGTATTTACCCTTAGTATTATGTTAAATGAGTTTATTATCAAAAGTTGATAATATGAGTGATAAACTCATTTGGTACATATGCTATAAATGTTCATAGTCATTGGATTAATATATGGGTACTATTAATCCCTAGACTATCACCTCTGTCTATTTTCCTTAATCAGTATGTGATATCGATCAAAGGAGGTAGTGAGTCTCATGCCACTTGATATGAGATATCAGAATAGACATGTGGATACTTATATGATGGGTGGATCGAACATGTGACGTAAGATTTGTGATTGCATGGATATTCACTTTAGTCAACAATCATAATCTTGGACATAACGGTGCATATGGTTATTTGACCTGAGGTGACACGGTCATCCACATATGGTTGGTTAGAGTTTATTACCGCTTACATACTTGTGCTAGCCACGCATGGGTATATGGCGTCTGATGGCTCTAGTTGGTTATATGTAGGGATGAGTGATCGGCCAAGATGGAATTCATTACCTGGAGTGAACTGGGATAAGATCCTATGCTATCTAAGTTATTCTTGATGAATAAGTACCTGGCCAGGTCAAACTTGACTTACCCG
>CATIWO010148537.1:0-12464 GCA_949673435.1 Macaranga tanarius | reverse complement strand
AGTAATTAGAGTGGAAAGTGAATTAGATGATTGTAGTATGGTGTAGATATTGAGTTATAAGCATTCAAGTATTGATGCTAGCATTTGTTAAATGGTTATTAAAATAATGAGATTTGGTGCATATGAGACACCAAAAATATTATTTGAATGTTTATAAATCTTGTTGTGATGTTAATGAATGTTTGGTGTGGACTAGTGTGTTGTAAGGTATGGTTGTAACTTGAATTGAGTTACATTCATATGCTTTAACATGAATAGGCACTTCAAGGGCAATTTGGTCAATTGATATAAATGAATTCCACCTAGGTGTCTTCATAAAAGTTATATTCATTTGAGTTATCTTTTCGTAGCTTTTTGAATCAATTAAATTTGAGTTCAGTAGAGAGAGTTATGGTCGAAAGAGTGAGACATGGTTTGGAGGTCATGCTCGCAGACTCTCGGACACGGCCGTGTGCCTATATAGCACGGCTGTACGGACATAGAGCTGAGGAATTTGATCTCTCAGGCCACACAGCCGTGCGATCCCATAGCACAACCGTGCAGTCCCATAGGTGAAGAATTCAAGCTCTCAGGTGATGGCGCACGGTCGTGTGCTTTCCTCGCACGACCATGCACAACCGAATTTCAGAATTTTAGTATTTTGACCATAACTTGAGCTACGAAGCTCCAAATGAGGCATGGTTTGATGCTACAAAAAATTTAAAAAGTTTTATACATTTATATATTTTTAGATTGAGAAGAATCTATCTTTAATATCCTTAAAATGAGCTTAACATTTTAGTGCTCACTGACTCATTCTTCATGGGGACTCCCGTACGCACTCGATGTAATGCCTATGGTAATGGAACTCTATAATGAGTATATATAGAATAAGTAGAGGATTGAAAGACTATATTATTTTCATGAGAATATGTCCCATATCTATATTTATATGCTTCTTTTAATTAACTCTTATGTGATGGGTATATATGTGCAACTATTTTTTTGTAGTTGCTTATTGAGTTGCAAGCTCACCCCTTTGCTGTTAAGATTTTTCAAGAATTGAGAAGTTAAAGGGATTAAAGCTTGCATTGGAGTCATAGGTGGGCCGAAGTGAGCTATGGTGTACCCAACCTTTATCCTGTATATCATAAGGCATTGTCATGTATCGGAGAGTTTTTGTAGTATGTGTGTATCAATTAGAAGAGCATGTTTGTAATGCTTAGCATGTATGTACATTATGAGTTATTGGTATATATATATATATATATATATATATATATATGAGTATTCTTTTATGGAAAAAATTTTATTATACTTATAATGAGATACGTGTTTGCCACGTGGACATATTTAATTATGCCACGTGTATGATTATATTTGGAGGCGTGACAGTATATGGAGTGATGGTAGAGGAGTTATTGGATTCTATAGGAAAAAATATAGGAGGAAGGAAGAAAGGAGAAGATAAGGGAAAGAAAAAGAAGAAGAAGAAGAAGAAGAAGAAGAAGGAAAAAAAATAAAAAGAAGAAAAAGAAGAAGAGAGAAGAGGAAAGAGCAAGTTCTAGAGAAAGAATTGGAGAATTTTGGATTTCTACAAGCAGGAGTAATTTGTGAGTAGATGTTGTAATCAAAGTTTTATATGTATTTTTGTGGTTGAATATTATAATTGAAGTTTTAAATATTATGAGGATTTTAAATGTAGATCTAGGCTTAATTGTGAGGTTTTTGGGATGCATATGAGTTTAACTTTAGCTTATAGCTGTTATACGAACTTCAGGTGTGATTATTTTGATAAAAATCTCAAGTTTTGGTTATGAGTTGATGCTGTTCGAGTGCCAGAGACAGATCAGGCGACACCTCTTTATAAAGGCGACGCCTCTGGGGGAAGGATGCGATGCCTCCTTCACCAATGCAAGGGCGATGCCTCTATTAGAGTCGGTGCCTCTATACCCAATAGTCGGTGCCTCTACATTGAGAGGGTGGTGGCCTTATGTAGAAGAGGCACCTCTGTAGCCCGATTTGTACTCTGTTTAGTCTATTTTTTAATAAATTAAAGGGTAGACTTGAACCGAACCCTAAAATAATATACAAGAACAATAGAGATGTTAGAAAATGATTATGATTCTTAAGTATTGTTCATGTTAAAATATTTGAACTAAAATACTTATAAGATATATGAATACCGTATATGACTGAGTCTCAGATAAAGAGACTAAATTATTTAAAAAAAGAGTAAAATTGGAAGTCTTATGAATGATTGATAAAGAACACTAAATTGACATGGTTGTACCCTTACAACTAATGCGAATAATATACAAGCTTTATGTTGATCAATACATGAACAATTAAGGAATGAATATACATACATATATATATACATATGGGATGAGTTGGGAAAGGTGAGTTGGCCAATCAATTTAAAACTGTCTTTAGGATAGCACAAGGATTTAGAAGTGCCCTTGGGGTGAATCCTTATAGTTGAATTGTATGCATATGAGATTATTGTGAAAGATCCTGTGATTTGGCCATTCTGGGCCATGAGAATAAGGAATAAAATATCGAGATAGAGAGATTTATTTATATATTATTGTCTATTCTGGAAAGAGTTAGGGAAATAAATCTTTTAATAATAACAGTGATATGTAAATATCGTTTGATAAAGATATGAATGGTGATAATAATCCTTAATATTCAAATGAATGATATTCTCAACTCTCGTGACAACTGAATGAAACAAATTATTAAATAATTAAATCATGAATATGATACACTAAATTATTCAATTACACAAATTTCTGCATCATTTTATAAATTGAGGAATTAAGACCTTAAATGTATTGGAATTGTTGATAGTTGCATTTCCATAAAGTTAAAGATTTAATATAATGGTTTATTTGCAGTGAGTCTCAATTTTTGAGAAAAATATTTATAAATTATTTATGCTTTTATTAGTATTAATTATGAAAATATTTAAATAATTATTGTGATGGGATTCTTTTATTGGAGGTTTTTGTAAAGGAAATCTTATTCCTTGGAATGTTATTTGAAAATTGTGTATACCTTTACGCATTAAACAATTTTCAAATTATTGTTATATTTTTGGATAAAGTACATTTTGTATTAATGATTTCATTTAAAGATATACTAGTTGCTCACTAGGTAATTTTCTTTTGGAATTATTCACCATTGTTTTAAAAATATATTTTCAGCCTAGTTAGATTATAGCCTTGCAGTATGGCAGTCTAGTAGGCCACTATAGTGTACGAGGTCACAGCAGCCGAGACTTTGGTGAGGTACATAGTCTGCCATGACAAAAATGCTGAGTTGGTCTTTAAGGTCATGGTCCTACCCATAGGAGCTGATGCACATGTATCATTCGTGTGAGAGGAGCACCTCGATAGTGTCTACACTATTTTTCGAGTCTACTATGCCACCTCGCTGGATGTTCAAGTCACACTCACTTGGGTGTGATGCAGTTCTTCAGATGCATCTTTTTGGCTTTTTGCTTACATCCATCTTTACACCCTCTAGTGCTTGATATGAGAGTTTATTTTTGAGCCATTAGGCTAGATGTGTTTTATGAGTGTTTTGGCCTGGACATGTTGCTTCTACTACCACCACTATCTTCCGGACTGAGATCCATGAAATCAGAGAGATAGATGTTAGGGAAAATAATTATGTATTGTTGTATTATTTATTTTAGCATCTAGTACTATAGCACCTTCTAGTACTACATATACATGTTTCGAAAACTCAAGTAACAGAACAAGAATAAGAAAATTTATAAATGAAAAAGATACTTTTTATATATAAGTATACTAGTTTATACAAAGTACATAACTTATATATGTATACAAATACAATATAATTCTATTACAAAATCTTTTATGCCACAATGATGAAATGCTCATGAAATGAAGATGTTGACATCAAGCACGCTGTTGTCCTACCTGAGCTCCCAACAAGGACACACTGCAAGATTTCTACTAAAGCAACACCTCAAGCTAGGCTATCTAACCTGAAAACCATAATTGAAAAGGAATGAGTGTGTATTAATATAATATACATATAATTGAATCAACACCATGAATTAAAACTAATTATAACCAAATGAGGGTCCACAAGCATCGCTGGGCTATGCTAGAAGACTGGCGCTCGCCAGACCACTGGCGACCACCAGTAGTCACCTAATTTAAGGGACTGGCAAATGCCAGTCACTGGGCGATCGCCAGTAGCTGGTTTCAGCAAATGCACTAAATTTTGACCTAATTACCCTCAATTCATACAACTCTGATTCCTTGTCCATATATAACACATATACAATTATTTAATAACAAAACATACATATAATTCTAATCAATTGAACATCACACAAACTATCCACACCAAAACCACATTGTTGGTGCATCTATACACCAATTCACATCTCATTTTCAATCCACATTCAATATATATAATCACAATGCAATAATGCATGTTTATGCAAGTTAATATCCGGCCGGAGTTCTCATCACACGTCGCACACGTTTCACACAAAGCCCATTTTTTCTTTTTTTTATATATTTTTCATATTCATATTTATATCATAAGTGGCTATTTCTGAGACTCTCTGCCCAGCTCAATCTCAGAATCTCACACGTTTACATTTCTCACATAAATGGCTACATCTGAGACTCTCTACCCAGCTCAGTCTCAGTTTTATATTCAGTAGAGGCTCTCTGTCCAGCTCAATCTCCACACACACATGTTTTTCTCACATCCTCACATTCCTCACATCATGCCATATGCATATTTTAAATCATTCTCACAACATATCAAAATGTATATGTATAATAATATCATCACAATTCAACATCCCTTTTTCATTTTTCATAATGAATCACAATTCACCTTTCTCACAAGTAATGCATATCAATTCATACCACAACAAGTGACTTGCACTCATAGGTATCAATGTTCACAATCTATCTCAACATATGCTCAATGGACCATTCAATGGTCTCACAACAATATATACATATTTTCATCAATCTTGCCAGCTTAATGGTATACACAATCAACATAGTCAATTAACTATAGTTGCATCAGAATATATGTAAGCATTGTAATAACAATTACTTACCAAAAAGCTTGAACTCCTTCTTAAATAAAGCTTCCCCTATTGAGTAGGGTCTCCTCTTTCTCTTCCAACTCCTACACATCATTATATACCAATTTCCAACAATCAACATCACAATACATCCAAAATCACAAAGTGCAACTATATGCCTAAAATTTAATAGGACATAAAGACACACACACACAAGTCCAATAACTCCCAAATTGCTATTAAAGCTAGGGTTATATGTCTACTACAAATTTCAATTGGAATCACTTAATTAGGACATGTGTGGAATTTATTATGGATTTTAGAATCCATTCAATCAAAATAGGGCATTAAGATGAGCAAGGGAAAGTCCGGCCTCAATTGACCTTTTAAACAACGAAATCAATCCAAACTCAAAACACAAGAAATGTAAAGAAATCTTGAAGTTTCCAGGGAGCTTAACTTTCATCAAATCAGAGCTATAAAACTCAAAATATAGTACAAATAAAAGGACTGCAAAATAGAGGGGCAGGGCACGAATTTGACAACAAGCACAACTCAACTTAATTTAACTCAAAACAAATAAAGCTTACCAAAATAGGACTCCAATGGATATGAGAACTTCCAAAGCTATGGATTGATCACTAAAGTATGATCAAAACTCTCAAGAATTTCACTCTTCTTCTTCCTCTCAAACTCTATAATTCTCTACCAAAATACACAATTAAATATACACATTAACAATCCACCAATCACAACCTTATAAATTGCTTCCCCTAAAGTCTCCAATATTAATTTCCCAATAACTATAATAAATACATATTTATCACATAATACTAACTATAAAACTCTAATTTAATATTCACACAATATCATCACAAATATCCTCTTAGCCCTTTAATTAAGTAGGCATATTTCACAATACTCCCATAACTTTTTATTGCTACAACTAACTCCAAACTTATCGTGCAATATAGTCCATCTCTACAACACATATACAATCTCAACTCAAATAAAGTCCACCATCTCACATGCATAAGATGTAATATATATGTATTAAATACGTATGAAAAATGGTGGGTGTTATAAATACTCTTTTTATTATATTTTGATGATGTATATATATATATATACATGCTATGATGGATGGTTAACACTTAAGTGCTTGATATTATTATGTATGTTTATTAAGAATTGATGTTAAGTTATTATCTTGCCATCTAGAATTGTCGAATTATAGATATATGACAGAAATGATGTTGGATGACATTTAGAATGTGAGAATACAATTATATGAGTAGTACTATCAAGTTACTCAATATGGTGATTACATTAGCAGAGGTACAAAAAAAATGGAGGTTCAATTTTGTACTGGTTTTCCATGTCACATTTAAGTAAATGAATTAGAAATTAAGATCTATATCTATATATATATATATATATATATATTGTGATTGTATATTTTAGAGTTTATTTAATTAAGTATTTTGGATATAATTGTGTATTAGTGGATTAGTTTAGAGAAGGGTGTAAATGTTACATATTCATACATATATAATTTATTTGTTATGAGATAATACTTTTGTGACCAATAATTGAAATTTTTAACTACACAATTTATATTTCTATACCACCTAAATTAAATATCTTTGTATAAATTAGCTTTATTTTCATTAATTATGTAGCTAAAAATATAAAAAATAGCTATAGGACACCTAAATTTTATAGCTAACTTTTAGTCACGTCATTTATTGCTACGGTAAGCTACAAAACTTATTTTTGTGGCTAAAACATCTACCTACAAAATTTATAAATTTAGCCACAAGTCATTTCAAAGCTGTAGGTGACAATTATTTATTAAAAAAATCATATATTTTACTTTAAAAATTTTAACTTACTTATTTACTCAAAAATTTGTAATATTTAAAGAAATAAAACAATTAAAGGTAGAGTCATAAAAAAAATAACTCAAAATAAGCAAAAAATAAATAAAAAAAAAACCTTAAAACAACTTGAAAATAACCTTCAGCAACTAATAAATAACAAATAATATCAAAATAACCTCACAAAACTTCAAAATAACTATAAAACAACCAGCAAATAATCTGAGAACAACCAATTCAAATAGCTCTATTTTACAAAGTATTAAATAAATAACATTAAAACAATCTCACACAACCTCAAAACAACCTAAAAACAACATTAAGCAACTAAAAAATAAGAAATAACATCAATACAAGATTAAAACAACCCTTCAACAACTATAAAACAACCTCAAAACAACCTTCAACAAACAATACACAATATCAAAACAATCTTAAAACAACCCTTCGATTTTATTCTAAATCAAACCTAAGAAAACAAAAACAACAATCAAAATAAAATAAAGAAGAAGAAGAAGAGAACCAAACAATGACCTAATTATCAAAAATAAAAAAAATAAAATTTAAAACATATCCATTACAATTTTTGATGATTTGTGAGATGATAGATTTTCAGTACATAAAAAATTTAAAACAAAAAAGATGGAGAAGTGATGTTTTATAAAATTTAAGATGAAATTGAATTGGAAAATCTATGAGTTTATTCTCTTTCAACAAATACATCCAAAGATTTCTTCTTGAACATATTAATTTTATTGTTAGTGAAATTAATTTTACAGATCTTATAATTTTTAATATTGAATTTGAGAGGAAAAAAAGAGAAGGAGATGAGGGAAGAAAGAAGAGATTAAAAAAAAAAGAAAAGCAGAGAAAGAAAAAGCAAAGGAAGCAAAAAATGTAAACATAAAAATAAAAAATAAAAAATACTGTAAAATTAAAACATGCATAGGTTAAAAGTGAAAAAAAATCACAGTATCATTGAAATATTTTATTTGACTTTAGTTATTTATGATATTTTGCCTTTTATATATTTTTTATCTTATGATTGATGTTGATTTAATATTGATTCTTACAAGTAGTTATGATGGGTTATATAAGATTTAAGATTTTTGTACTGTTTATTGTATGAAAACTTTAATCGATGATGAGAATCCTCCTCTTTCTTTTGTTAGTTCTCTCCTAATAGGATATCAGGAACTTGGTAACACTATGGCGAGCTTAATTTTTCTTAATCCATGGGACTCATAATTTTAGTCCTAAATGTTTCCTACCCACTGAATACATCTACTCCCCTGCTTCTTTTAATGCAACTTGTTCTCAATTTGAGTTTAATTACAAATTATACAGATAGCACTATGCAATGTGTAAGAATAAATTTGAGTTTAAAACTTTCATCAACCTGTGTTCTCCTTATAGATATATAGAAATTGTTCATAGTTCTCACGAGTTTTCCATTGAGACCTCCATGGATTTTTTCAATAATTCCTCTGTATGTTTTTGTTAATTTTTTCTTGGGTTTCTTTTGAATAGAAAAAATAGTACTCATTGAATATGTAATTAACATATGTTCACATTTTATGGTGAATTGTGGTTATTGCAGAGGTGAAGCTCACCATAGTGTGGATATTGCATTTTGTGGTGAATTGCGAAAACATCTCTAATTTTAATTTTTTTTTTGGTTTTGGTTGATGGTGGTTATTTGTTTTAATAGAGGAGATTTTGGAGAAAAAAGAAAAAAATATAATTAAAATTGTTATTTATATGCTCTACTTACTTAAATTGAGATGTGTAGTTTACTTTCCAAAAATTGGGGTAAATTGCTAAAATTGAAATTGATGATAATTAAAGGGGCAAATTACCACTTTAGCCCTTATTTTGTATGTCTTACTACAAATGATTAATTGAAAATAAAATATAACTTCAACTTGATTATAGGTTTAATAATTCATTGTCTCATATATATATATATATATATATATATATATATATTGTCAGAAAAGATATTTGTGTGAGAACTAGAATAACAACAATAAATTAATATACATATAGTAACTATAAATTAAATAAAGAAAAGTAAAAGATAAGAGAAACTTCTCTATAATTAGGCTTAAAACACGATTAAGGATTATTTTTTTAAAAGTGAAATTTTCCCTCATTCATTCCCAAGTTTTGTTAAAAAATTTTACATAAATTGTTTAAGTGGATATAACAAGCGTCCTTTCGAATTTCTACAATTAGCAAATAATGAAAAAATTCTTATTTGAAATATAGAATTTTATTGATTTGTCTTCCTTTTGTTGTTTGACACTACAACAATTATCGCCTATAACTTCAGAATAATTTATGGTTGAATTTATAAAATTTTATAGCTAACTGTTTTGGCCATGAAAATAAATTTCGTAACTTGCCATAGTAATAAATGACATGGTTAAAAGTTAGTTACAAAATATAAGTATCATGTAGTTGATTTTTTTTTTATATTTTTAACTATATAAGTGTAACACCCACATTTTAGATACACTGTGCATGCATAGTAATTTCTTGACATGTGAAGTAGAGTTATGAGTTGTATTTATGTAGGGACATGTGCATATTGGTAGAGAGGGATATATTTGTAAGATGAGTTGGACTTTTTTGTGAAAATAGAAAGTTGTAGATTTTTATGCAATAAGCCTTAATCATTAAGGGTGTGTAGAGATGGTTTGTGATATTTGTATATATATATATATATATATATATATATATATATATATATATAATATTATATCAGTGAATTGTGAGATGAATGTGTATTTATGAGTTTGTTGGGTATTTAATAATAGGAAGACTTTTGAGGGGGCAAATGGAATTATGTGATTGGTGGAGTAGTGTAAGTGTATATGTGTGTGAGTGTAGAAGTGTTGTGTAGAGAAAATTTTAAAGAAGAAGGGGAGGGGTTCTTGAAGGATTTTGGTGAGATTTTGATCTTGCTCTAGCTAGCAATCTGATGCCTTAGGAATCTTTGAGAGGTCTCATATGCATTGAAGTCTCATTTGGTAAGTTTTAATTGTGTTTTTATTTATTGTAGTTAGGTATATTTTAGTTGCACATCTCGGGTTCTGTATACCCTATTTTTCAGTTCCATTATTTTTATTATATATAGAGTTGTAGAGTTCTGATTTAAGTAAGATTTGATGCTTTAGAAACTTCAGAGTGTCCTTTATAAATTTTTTGTTTTGTGCCAGAGCTGATTTTGCTGTTAAGACTAACTGGCACAACTTTACATTTTCATGCTCCTGTTGTCAACTCTATTTTAGCTGGTTTTACTCAAAAATGCATATTTAATTCTATGCATGTCCAAATAGAGAAATTCCAATTGGAATTTGTTCTAGACATTTGGATAGCTTCAGTAGCAATTTCATAATTTTTGGACTTGTGTAGAATACATTAGGATGCATTGAGCCTTAACCATTTAGTTGCACTTAGTTGAATTTAAGTGCAAGAGTCATGTTTGAGATGTGGTATTGATGTATGAATGTTGTATAGGCATTAATAAGGATAGAGGTGGTGCAAATCAATAGGAGAGCTTATATTTTTAAAGGAGTTGAAGTACCTTGTGTAAGTAATTACTAATATAAGGATATATATATATATATATATATAAATTCTCTTGAATATGAAATTATATTGTTATGAATGAATTAGCTATGAATTGTGATGTGGTATGAAATGAGAAATATGAATTGTGTTAAATGGATTGATGGATTATGATGTGAAGTGAGACATGTTTATTGAATGTGAAGTGTGCATGCCTATATGGATTTCATGAATGATGTTGAGAAATGGTAAAAAATAAGTGTGATAGTAAGGCTAAGACGGGCATATAGCCTTCACTGATTGTGAAATCTGAAACTGAGCTGGGCAAATAGTTCCAGTAGTAGTCAAATGAGAAAAATATTAATTGTGAGATGGGCAAGCTGAGCCGGGCGTATAGCAACCTAAGAAATTATATGTGAGGATATGAGGTTATAAGACTAGGACTGAGCTGGGCAAATAGTCTCAATATGTGACCACTTGTGAGAAATGCGTATGTGAGGTAGTTCCGGCCGGAAACCAAATGTTGTTATTGTGTTATGAATGAATGAGATGGTTTTATGATAATATGTGATTATTCATTAATATGTTCTAATATGTGAGTTAAGCTAGTATATGTTGTGTGCATGTTGGTATATGTTAAATATATATATTTGGCATGTGTGGAATTTGGATTGTTAAGCAATTGTTATATATTTATATATATCACTTAATTAGTTCTTGAGAAGTGATAAATGTATAGTTATATTAGTAATTGCTTATTGAGTTACAAGCTCACCCCCTTTGCAACTATTTTTTAAGAAATAGTTAATCCGAGCTTGAGGGTTGCGTTGTTAGTGATTTTCGGAAGCAAGGTGTGCTTGGTGAATTCGACTCCATCCATTCATTGTCATGCACCATATGCATTTGGGCTGCAAGTTGACACTAGCGATCACCAGTGACTGGCGAGCGCCAGTGTCCTGTAAAAAAAATGTACTCTATATATTTATAGTTGTTTCACTTCTTATATGTTATGTGATGGAATGATGATTATATGATATGCATGGCATGTTTTTATACTCACATTATACTTGAGTATATTATCTTTTGACAAGTGGTTGGGTTAGATTAAGGCCATATGTGCGGGTATCACATTAAATGGTATCAAAATAGGGATTAGATTCCCTCAGGACTTGAAATGTGATGCATAGATAATATACATAGCATATCATGCATATATTTAAGATGACATCTAGTTGATAGGTGTTGAATGTATTAGGATGGAAGAATGTTAAGCACCTCCTATCAGCCTGGAAGAGTCATCTGAGTCTATTCATAGGCTAGATCCTATGCATGTATTAGGTGAACATGAGCAAGCCCAATTACAACCTCCACCTCCATAAGCTCCTTACTAACCTTTCATGCAAGAATTTGTGCAAACTATAAGGTAGATGACTCAAAAACCAAATGAAAGCACACTTGATGAGAATTTTAAAAAGATTATGAAGCAAGGGGCTAAGATTTTTGTTAGGACCACTGACCCAATGGTGGCTGAAGAGTGGTTGAGGAGTATTGAAAGAGTGTTGAATTGATTTGATTGCATTCCTGAGAAGAGGGTAAGTTATGCGGCATCATTGTTTGAACAAGATGCCTTAAACTGGTGGGATACAATACTAGGAAGTAGGAATATGCCGATGTTGATCACTTGGGCAGAATTTTTGCAAGCCTTTACAGACAAATATATGCCGGCGGTGTACCAAAGAAAAGAAAAAGCTTAAGTTCCTTAACTTGAAGTAAGAGGACTTGTCAGTAGCCGATTAAGAAGTTCAATTTGTGAGGCTATCAAAATACGCACCGGAAGAGGTAGTTACGAATAAGCTGAAGAGAGGCAAATTTGAGAGGGACTTGAATTTGGAGATATGAGAGAAGATAGTGGTGAAGATATCCACATATAGAGAGTT
>CATIWO010148518.1:0-22444 GCA_949673435.1 Macaranga tanarius | reverse complement strand
TTAGTGTAGATGTGCCCTAAGGCCATTATTATATATAAACATTGTATATTTATCCCTATGGCAATAAAATATTCATTTAAATTAAAGTATTTGTTTATTTGAATGTTTACCCTTAGTATAGTGTTAAATAAATTTATTATCAATAATTGATAATATGAGTGACAAACTTATTTAGTACATATACTATTAAATGTTCATAGTCGTTGGATTAATATATGGGTAGTATTAATCCCTAGACTATCACCGCTGTCTATTTTTCTTGATCGGTATGTGATATCAATAGTGGGAGGTAGTGAGTCTCATACTACTCGATATGAGATATCAGAATAGACATGTGGATACTCATGTGATGAGTGGATCGAACTGTGATGTAAGATTTGTGATTGTATGAATATTCATATAAGTCAACAATCACAATCTTGGATATAATGGTGCATATGGTCCTTCGACCTGAGGTGACACGGTCATCCATATATAGTTGGCTAGAGTTTGTTACCACTTACATACCTGTGCTAGCCATGTATGGGTATATGGCGTGTGGTGGCTCTAGTTGGTTATGTGTAGGAATGAGTGATTGGCCAAGATAGAATTCATTACCTGGAGTGAACTGGGATAAGATCCTATGCTATCTAAGTTATTCTTGATGAATAAGTACCTGGCCAGGTCAAGCTCGACTTACCCAAAAAGAGTTTCGGTACTAGAAAAGAGTTTCTAGTAGTAGTCATGTTTTTCTGAGAATTGAACTTAAGATGAGGTCATATGATTAAGGTAATTAGAGTTTGACTAAACTGTGACTCTAGCCAATATCAGGATATTGTAATAAAAGGACATTTAGTGCACGGTAATTGTGTTATATGGTTCTTATGGATCTACATAATGCATTCATTTCTATTTGGGTAGTCGTGACATTATGTTAGGGGTCACTCATGACTTATGGGAACTAAATGTGATTAATTGGGATTTTCACATTTAGTATGGAAAGGTGTTTCCATGATATTAAATGTTAATATTATTTCTCATTGTCATTTAGACTTGAACCTAGTAAGTCACACAGACAAAAGGTTGCACTTGTGAAGATCAATATTAATTTGATTATTCATTATAGAGTTTAATTAATTAATTAAATTAATTGAATTGAATTTGTGCGTATGCAGGTATCTAGCATATCTCGAAATCTAAATTCAATGATTGGGATTTAATAGCAATTAAATAAATATTAATTTGGACTTGATTTAATATGTGATATTAAGTTCAAGGACTAGATTAATATTTGCCTCCTAATGGAATTCTATATGTGCCATGAGATGGACCTAGTATGTTGATAATGATGGACTTATGCTTGGGCTTTATTTAAAAAGTTTAAATTAGCCCATGAATTAAATATTGGTATGGAGTGGGCCTTCTCTAAGTATAGAGATGCCCATATGCCCATAACCTTAGCCCATATCCATTAAGTGTTAATGAATATCAAGGCTAAGGTTATCCATGTAACCAAACACCACCAACTCGCTTGTAAAGCCAAGCCATGCATATAGATAGAGTATGAGATACTCAATCTATCAAATGCATGTAGCTTGACTGTGAGACACTCAAACTACAACATTGCATGTGAATTAAGTGTGAGACACTCAAGTTGTTATTATTATTATAATATTGGTTTTGTCTAAGTTAGTGGAGAGTGCAGAGACAACACTCTAACTCCTAATGCATGTGGCTTGAGTGTGAGACACTCAAGTCATAACTATTATCATTTTATTTTTGTGTTGATAATTAGTGGAGTTTGTAGAGAGAACTAAGACATAACCCCATTTTCACATTTGTGAGCATTTTGATATTCTTAAAAAAGGAGAGAAAAGGATAGAGAGTATCTTCTTTCTTCTTCTTATTCAAGTGTAGAGAATATCATTATACATAACTGTTGTGTGCTTTCAAACTTAGACCATTGTTGTACAAGAGTTGTCCAAGTACTATACCATCATCCATTGGAGGATGCTTACTTGTTTTATACATCCTAGTATGGTGAGGTTCTTGCAAGCACCTTGGGTCATAGAGGAGAGGGTTGTGGCTTGAGCATCACCATCCTTGGAGGTCTTCCTTGTCTAATCTGTGTGTATCAAGCTAGAGGCTTCACATTTGGGCAGCTTGGAGCTTGTAGATCAACATCAACCAAATCTTTTCGAGCGTGCTACTAACTAGGAGTTCTTGTAAGTGTTATTAAACTCTTAGTTGCTAGGTCTTGTGTTGTGAATGCATGATTTGGTTATTCGTTGATAAAATGTTATCCTTGATGCATGTTTAGCTATGTAAGAGTACATGTAATATGATCTATGAGCATGGATGTATTTTATGTTTAATGTAAATATTGCACACACACAAACACTTAGCCAATCAAAAACAACCATTTGTCCTCTTAAAGTCTCCCTTAATAATTATCCAACAATTAATAATTCCATATTTATCACCAATTAACTATTATAGTAATACTTAATAATATAATAAAATATCATCCAAATATCTACTTAGGCCTTAATGAAATGGCTATTTTGCACAATAGCCTAAAACTTTTAAATGTGATGAATCACTCCAAATTTTCTTTACACTTTGGTCCTTCTCTATAATCATGCATATCTCTAATTTAAATAAGGTCCACTTATGTACTAGGCACAACATATACTACATAAGTTATAAATACGTATGCTAGAGGGCGTGTGTTATATTGAAACCTACAAAGTTGAGACTTTTACCCTTAAAATGTGAGCAAACTATTGAAACGACCTCGGAAATGCCCAAAAATAGCCTAAAAATACTCAAAACACCCCCCAAGTGTGCGCTAATTATGCCCGTGACCTATACATATGTGAGGGTGGTGTTTTAGTGGGCTATGCACATGTGCATATAAGCCATACGCATGTGTATGGCCTCTCAGACATTATTCCCTATAAAATTTACCCCGTGAGCCACCCATGAACCCAAATGGGTTATGCACACATGTGCATAAGCTATACACTTGTGCGTGGCATCACATGCACTATTCTTTATAAATATACTCCATTTTCACTATTTTGGTAGAGGTGTTTTTGAAAAACCTAACATTACTTTACTAGACTATGGAATCAAAGACATCCATTTCGATTTTTAACCCATTTCTCTTTGCTTTTTAGGATTTCTTATATCCATGTTTAGCCAAATTTAACTACATTTTAGTCAAAATGTGCTTCAAAAGGTACAAACCTTGCATTTTCACATTATTTTGCATTCAAACAGTAAGGACAATATATTTTAAATCATTTTGAAGTAAAATTGCTTCCCTTTTACCTAAACAAGTCTAGCTGATTATTTTAAGGATCCTAAATCACATTTTGAATATTTAATTTATTATATTGTATTCTCTACTCTTTCTCTTGATTCTTTTAATATTTTCAACTGCTGTTGATAAATTATTGTAAACTTGTGTGGCGAAATCTAGCCATTTTGCATGCTTTTTTATATTTATGATTGATTTGGTGCTTTTTGCATCAGGATTTCAAATTTCTCATTATTGATACTTAGAATTTAACAGTCCCCAAAATGGTCCAATGATAAAAATCAACTTTAGTATAAGAAGGCGTAAATGCAAAATGGAGCCCTTGAAGTATACTACCCCTAGCCCAAGAAGTTCTAGAATACCCAAAACAATAACCAAAATTCACCAGAGTTTTCACTCCTCAATTGGCTGAAAATGAATAAAACGAACCTCGAAAGTGCCAAAAGTCCTTTGAAAACCCTAAAGTTTGATTTAAAAAATGTGTGACATATAAAAAGCGTATGAGGTCAATGACCCTGCATATGTTTGAGGTCAACCACATGCATGGTTAAGGTCAACCGCATATATGGTTCATCAACCAGATACTTAAGGTCAACCATGTGCGTCATTGATGACCCAACCATGCACGTGGGTCATGTCATCCATATGCATGGCTGACCATCCATGCATGTGGTTGACCACATTCTGGCACTCCCAGATGCCATGTCTATAAATACTCACATTTTTAATTAATTAGGGACTTTTTCGAGAATCTAAGGGAAGCTCTACCATTTTAGAGACTTAATACCAACAAAACAACACCTTTTTAGACTAGCTTCAAACATTCCTAAGCTTTAGAGTATGCCTTATAGAGACCCCGAAATATACTTCCAACTACTTTTTTACCATTTTCACTTAGTTTTTTAAGTAAACCAAACCCCATCTTAGCTAAAGCACGCTTTAAGCAGTAATTTTTTTGCAATCACAAGTCATTCTTCATTAAAAAGATGAAGATAGTGAAGAAAGTGTGATAGTGGAACAATAAAAATGCGGAATTTAAAATTTTTCACTGCATGCAACATTTGCATCAAATATAAAATACATCCAAGCCCATAGATCTTTATCACATGCAAATACACAACTAAACATGTATCAAGAACAACATGCCATCAACAAGCAACTACGTCATACTTCCAAAAATAAGACCTAGCAACTAAGGGATTTAGTAACACTTACATAACTCCTTAGTTGATAGCACGTAGGGTAAGCTTTGCTTGGTGTTGATCTACAAGCTCCAAGCTCCCTAAATGTGAAGCCTCTAGCTTGATACACACGGGTTGGTAAGGAAGACTCCTAAGGTTAGAGATGCTCAAGCCACACGCCCCTCTTGTAGACCCAAGGTGCTTGCAAGAGCTTTACCAAGTAAGGATGTATGGGACAAAGCCTTCAATGGATGATGGACCTTTCAGAAAGCACACAACACTTTTGTATTTTTTATTTCTCTACACTTGAAGAAGAAGAAGGAAGAAGACTCTCTCAATTCTTTTCTCCTTTTGCTTGATATCAAAAATTCTCTCTAACTTTTGCAAATGAAGTTATGACTTAGCTCTCTCTCTACAAACTCCACTAACTATATCAATAAAGCTAATATGATAATAGTTTATGCGTTGAGTGTCTCACACTCAATTCACATGCATAAGGAGTGAGAGAGTTGTCTTTACACTCTCCACTAACTATATCAATAAAGCTAATATGATAATAGTTTATGTGTTGAGTGTCTCACACTCAATTCACATGCATAAAGAGTGAGAGAGTTGTCTCTACATTTTCCACTAACTCAAATAAAACCAACATTATTTAATTAGCTATAACTTGAGTGTCTCACACTTAAGTCACATGCAATGCTATAGCTTGAGTGTCTCAAACTCAAGCTATATGCATGGCTTGGCTTTATTATGAGTGGGAGGTGTTTGGTTGCTTGGATAACCTTAGCCTTTATATCCATTAACACTTAATGGATATAGGCTAAGGCTAGGGGCACATGGACTTCTCTACACAATTCGAGAAGGCCCACCTATACCTATCCGACAAATGGGCTCATTTAAACTCTTTTGAATGAAGCCCATGCACAAGTCCATTTATTAATGAGCTAGGTCTATCTCATGGGCCATATTAAATATGTGGGCTTATTTAAACTCTTTAAATAAAGCCCAAGCATAAGTCCATAATGTCAATAAGCTAGGTCTATCTCGTGGGCCATATTGAACATGTGGGCTTATTTAAACTCTTTAAATAAAGCCCAAGCTCAAGTCTATAATTATACTAGGTCCATCTCATGGGCCCACATTGAAATCCATTAGAAGGCATATATTAATTTAGTCCTTGAACTTAATATCACATATTAATCAAGTCCAAATTAATATTTATTTAATTCCTTTTAAGTTCCAATTTTTGAATTTAGATTTCGGGATATGTTAGATCCCCACAAATCTAATTCAATTAATTTAATTAATTAATTAAACTCTTTAATTAATAATCAAATTAATATTAGACTTCTCAAGCACAACCTTTATGTGTGTGACTTACTAGGTTCAAGTCTAAATGGCAATGGGAAATAATATTAATACTTAATATCATGGAAACACCTTTCCATACTGAATGTGAAAATCCCAATTAATCACATTTAGTTCCCATAAGTCGTGAGTGACCCCTAACATAGATATCACGACTACCTAATTAGAAATGAATGCTTTATGTAGATCCACAAGAACAACAGAACATAATTACCGTGTACTAAATGTCCTTTCATTACAAGATCCCGATATTGGCTAGAGTCACGGTTCAGTCAAACTCTAATTGCCTCAATCATATGACCTCATCTTAAGTTCAATTCTCGATAAAATATGACTTCTACTAGAAACTCTTTTCTAGCACCGAAACGCTTTTCGGGTAAGTCAATTTTGTTACATCAACTGGTTAGGGAATAATAAGGAGTTAAAACTTCTTAAATATTATAGCAAATAACAACACAACAAATGAAACCACCAAAACAATAAGCAAAAATTCCTTTGCTTTTTTAGCTTCATTGCTGGCACGAGTCATAACCTTCAATTCACCCTTTAGCATTAACGCTTCCTGGTCCCCAAATTTCACAGTCTCGAGGAGTTTCTTGATCTGTTGTTTTGCTCATTTAAGAAGCTCCTTATTTTTAGCACCAGCTTCAGTTGCAGAGTTCAGTTGTTTTTTCAATCGAACATTCTCTCTCTCTTTAATCTCCACCTCTCCAGCCTTTGCTTGATCATACAGAACTTTTAGTCGAAAGTTCTCCATCCCGAGTTCTTCTGATTCCCATTTCAATTTATTCAGCATGTCATAGATATGTTGACTATACCTTTTATCATGCCAGTGAAAAAAGCAACATCTAGAACCCTATTGACAAAAATAAAACTCAGCTCAACTCATTTCATTTTACATTTTTTGCCTCAAAAACTCAACTCTCATCTTTTAGATAACAAAAACCTTTCAAAATTGTTTAGCCCATTCCTAGGGTTAATGAAAAAATAGAAGTTCATAAACATGAGTAAGCCATTAAATTTACCTCCCCTCCGGCACATCTGAAGAACTTTCTTCCAAGATTCCTATCAGTCCAGGACACCAATATTCTTGCTGGCTTGTGACAAAAGCAGTTCGGAACATCGGCCCCAGTTGGAACTTCTTCCAACTCCTCCTCAGCGTCACAAAAATTGTCCACCGAAGTATCACTCATCCTTTTTGGTTGAACAAAAACAGGGAACCAATGACAGAAGCCAAAGAGAAGAAAACAAAGAGAAAAAGGGAAATGGGGTTTCACAAAAGTTTCTTTTTATACTCATCAATGTCAAAGCCCTAGCTGATATGGATCATCAATGTCAAAGCTCCAGTTGACATGGGTTTGACGTGCTTCCTCTCTTATTCCACGTTCCCTTACTCAATTTCACGTGGAATTTTCTCAAAAAAAAATACTGTTTATCGTTAATGCGAGGATTTCAAAGTAAGAAAAATAAAAGTTTAGGGACTCAATTAAAGGTAAATTTTCTTTAGCGACTAACGGAGCGAAAATCGAAAAATTCAGGGATCTAAGGGTTTTTTCCTAAAAACAATTCTTACAAGACTTTTTTTTTTTTTTTTTTTGAAAGCCAATTCTTACAAGACTTAACTGTAAAAACATAAGATCTTTAAACTCTAACTATTGTTGTCACGAACAATATGTTAGTGGGGTTAACTCCTCAAGCAAGTGCCTAGTGGAAAAGAAGTGTTTGACAACAGCAATTCTAAACAAAAATAGAACTCGATGGCACCATTCTCAACAAAAATAGAACTCGATGCACCATTCTCAACAAAATTTTACTCAAGTAATAAATACAAACAAATTATTGAAAGAACAAAAACAATGAAATTGGAAGTTTTCAAAATTCACTCGTAGGTTGGAGAAAACATAAGCGCGCACACACCCACGCCTGCGCAACAATTAAAGAGAATCCGCTGTTTGGAATAGAAAATGGAAGTCGGATCTTTGGCGGAGTAGCGGTGGTGGGTCAACATCGGACAAGCTGATTGTACTAAAAGAGCGGAACATCTCTTCCATTGAAAAGGGTATGCTGGAAGGAACATAATTAAAATGCTTTGAATACGAATAATTTTTATTTGGGTAGATTGATTAAACACTTTGTGGACAGTGATTGTTACCTTGCATCCACATCGAGCAAGAATGAATAATTGTTTGGCGTGTTTATTGAATCTTCTGCCATAAGTGTTCTCATTTTGCCGATCACCTGTTTGTTACAATTTCCAAACAGCATATTTTTTACATTTTAGAGTAAACAAATTTTAGAGGAAGATAGTTGGAACATGGTAAGAGCTGACTTACATCTTGAGATAATCCCTGCGTTCCATATTTATCATCCCAGAACATAGTCCCAATGCGATATATTTGCGGAATGCTCAGAATCTATTTTATGGAGAACATAAAATCGAGCCTTATTTTACATTTTCAACATTGGAGACCTAAACTCAACTGCATTAAAGCTTTATGTATATTATATGATTGGTTCGTTTACCGGGCAGAGTTCGTTTGTGATCTCATCCAATGATTTTTGAGCTTTTTGATGCAAAACCTGTATGTAAGATATAAGCCTTTTAATCTGTTACTTACATTCTAGATCCTGAAACTAAAAGCATTTGCCTGTTTAGATTCAATAAAACATACCAGAAATCCCACGGCTTGCCTTATGTGTTGGAGTTCATCCCTTGATGATCCTGTGAACTGTGAAATAGCAAAACAATTACTAACTTTTTTTCCCACTTTTTATATGTATTCTGCATTTTAGCTTACCTGATCTGATGCATTTAGGCACCACTGATCCAATTCCTGCAAACCAGCCTTTACATATTCTCCATTGCTAAATGAGCAGCACTCACGTCGGAGTAATAAGCTGGTACACCATGAAGTTGGAAACTAGGAACTAATTATTAAAGAAAGTTGATTTCGTTAGTTATGGCTAATGTTAGGTTTGGGCTGATCCTCGTCTTACCTGTTAAAGAGCTGTACATTTATGAATGAGAAAATCTGACTAAAAATTTTCCTTGTGAACACAGGGGGGACCTGAAAATTGCTGGAAGTTAATCAAAAGATGGTGGAAGATATCAACTCTTATGCAGAATCAGGGAAAGCTTTGGTAAAAAGTATATTTGTTGTTCTTACATTGTTCTCCGACATTATACTCAAGGTATTTTCTAGCTTATGAATAATGCTCTGCCAATGTATATTTGACGCTTGTTGTCTTGCAACAATACTTGAATGTATATTTTTAGATGACCCTCTTACTGATCTAGCTCTTATTGATCTTGGAGCCTGTTAATGCTCAAAATAATATGATGATCAGTGGAAAAGTTATTGCTTTGTGACTTTTGGTCTCCAAATAAATTTTCATGTTATTTTCATGCTTACCTGTATGCACAAATGCAAGAATTGGCTTATCTCTTTCTTGACACTATCATGGATCAGTCCATATATTTTCTCAACATATGCTGTTAGATGTTGCTTAAAAAGTAGTGCTGGATACTTGGCTTCAACTTTTAATTGCTCATTTGGTCTTCCCACCATTCCACTGTACCCACTTGACATTCCCATTCCCATTGTAGATGGCTGGAATCCCTGCTATTATACATTTGAGAATTGCAATTTTAAATATGGAAAAAGCAATACTGAAAAAATTCAATAGGCAGAACTTACTTGTGCCTTTCTACCAAATAATGTGACAGAGGAGGTTCGATTGTGCTGTGAAGATGCTTTCACTGTATTGTTTGCCTTAAGAGTACTTTGGAGAAGATACAAAAGTGTAGAAGTTGTTGAGAGCCAGTATGCTAGGTTACAGATGTTATCTTGACTCTTCAAGAACATCACTCAGGAAATCAGCATCAAAACTTTTTAGTGTATCAAATAACTATTAACAAGATTTGCAACTGTAATTAGGCATTTTGATAGAGTAATGCATGGTTAATTTTAACATGTTTAGGTTTCAATCTGTAAATTTTCGTATTCTGAAGGTCAAATCAAGATCAAATCTATGTTTCTGGGCTTGGCTCCGTATTTAAACAACCTGCTCAAACTCATTGTTTTTATTAATATCTTAAATCCATTAAAACATTATCATTGTTTCTACATTAATAGTTTAAATATAAATTTCATTTTATATTTTAAAAGCATGACACTGAAATTTGAAACTTTTGCTGGTCCACATGAACTGAGACAAATGACATCAAATGCCCAAAATACAGAAGGGGGCTGCTTCCCATTCTTTTAGAACAGTCAGATCTTGAGCCATGGAATTTTCATTTTATGTTTATCTCTTCATTCTTTCCTCAATCTGGGACTTGTAGTTCCTCATCATGGAAAGGACAAGAAGAAAGAGAGATGGCGCCAGCTGTCTTCTTCACTGAAAAGGAGAAGAGCTCCCTTCTTTCTCTCACACTGAAGGATATCATTAATTCTTTTATTATGTTCTTATAAATGAAAAGTATGTTATTTTTTGGGTAATTACTGATCTCTTGCATAAGATTCTTATTTATTCAAATAAGACAACTTGAATTGGTTATCAAATTTATCTTTGAAGTCTTTTATTTAGCTTTGTATGACCACAAATCAGCTCTTGCAGAGCCTGTTCAGGATCTACCTAATGATTATGATTTTAGTGTTAAGCCGTGGTTAATACTGTTATGTTGTTGAAGAATGGTACCTCTATACAGGATCTGATTGTGTGAATAATCCTATCAAATATATTTGTCTTCTCTGCTTCAAACAGTCTCCATTGAAGAAGTGACTTGTACACGACACAGGCAGCAACAGGTCTGTTCTTATCAAACTGCTTATCTTCTACAAGACACTTGATGAGTAAGTCATGGTTTTCCTGTGATAGGGTAGATAAGCTTTTCAGTGACTGCATAGCTCAACTGATAAAGGGTAATATAGTTTTCTCAACTTATTTGATTGCCCTTCTGGCAGTTTAGCTTTCAGATGATGATTACCTGCTGCCTGTCTGTTAAGGATCTTTGTTTAGTTAACAGGGATACAAGAGGTTCTGACTCCTGGAAACAAAATTCACCAATTAGAATCTAAAAATAATAGATGATTAGTTTTTTCTTTTAAATGTACTTTATAGAAATGTATACAGGACGAAGGTAGCAGTACCTTTGTCACTTGAGGCTCTTCTTTTGTTTGTTGTCCATTATCAAAGTTCTGCATCATAATAGAGGGTTAATGCCACATTATGAAATAGCTACACAATGGTTACAGCTGTACAGAGTAGTGTACCTTGACTTGAGACAAATTCCTTTCAGGAGTCAATATTTGTTCTGAAACAGCTGGTTGTTTGCGGAGCAATTCATTCTCTGATTCCAGATCTTTTATCTTATGCTTGAGGCTGGACATCACAAGTGTAACTTTTAAAATTCTAGGAAGATTAATTGTTTTAGCTTGAACTTCTAGTTTTGTTCAAAAAGCTCATTGCAGATTAAAATTATAGTTAAATAGCTAAACTATATAGGAGGAAATGAGGAATTGAAGTTTCTCTGTTGTGGCACTAATATTTATGTTGACCAAAGGAAAATAAAGTCATTTAGCAGTCATGCATATGCAACATAGGACAGGTCTATAATCTACTTATGTATGTTTGTGGAGGGTTGGGGACCTAGGGTGTGGTATTACTAGGAATTTTGGTTTATGGTTAACCTAGAAAGTTGAAACAGGATTAGAGTAAAGAAATCTATAAGTTCTAATAAAATTGAGATTTGATCTCAAAGGAATGTCAATTGATCGTGGTTTGCGTCAAGTATTAAATTTTGGATTCTTATTTATTTGCTCAACTTTCAACATTCTTGCTTGCAAGGTTTCAAAACTTGAAACAGAGTTATAAATTTGACATCCTGAAACCTATTTCTTAGGAAAGCATCATTTTGATGTTTTCTTTTAACATACTTCCATTCAAAACGAACAAAAACGAAATATGCTTAAATCCCGAACAGTCTTAACTGTGCATGCAATTTATTTTTTTTCATAAGTATGTAATTATTGTTGGATTTCACCATGAATTTTTTTCTTTCCTGAGCTCTTGCACATTCAGAAGACAAAAAACAGAAAAATATTATACCCCATAAAGGAAGTTGTGAACCATAGAAAATTTAGTAATCTTGACTTACACACTTAATTCTTCAGAAAGATCCTCTTTAGCTGATGCAACCAGTGCCTGTTGGCGTAGAACCTGATTCTCTGATTCGAGATTAGACAAGTTTAATTCTAATCTGACAGCCATACAATAGACTTAGTTAGCCACAATGATGAGCATAAACATCCTTGTGTGAAAATTTTTTATATCTACCTTTCAATGGTCTCTTGGAGTTGCATTGTTTTCAGCTGTGCTTCTTCTGCCTCTCTTAGTCTTGATTTGCTTTCTTTTTCTAGTTTGCCACACTTTTCCTCAAATTCCTCCATTTTCTTTGTCATCTCCCTTAGCTTATCCTGATATTTATGATACATATAAGATCATTGGTCGATGGAATAATTCTATATGTGTGCATGCATGTGTGCCTTTTCCTGCCTTGGCGAATTTTGGTACGTTTATGTCATCTCTTCAATTTGTATGTTAGCTGACATTAAGTTATTTGATAGGACATTTTCGTGGCATTTGATTTTGTGATGTCAGATAGTTTTGAATTAGCTGCTGTAAATTTAAATTTAGCAAAGTTGATTTCGAATTGGTTGGCTGGGTTTAACTAGTGATGGTAATATTGTTGATTTTAAAGTATAACAAGAAAAGTAGACATTGTAACACTAATGAAATCAGGAATCAAATTGCTACTACTGGAAGGTTGAAAATTTAAATTTGGGTCAAGGTAGAGCCTAACTTGGGAAACAAACTTTGTCTTTTTCTTTTTAGGGATTCGGGTCACATGACCTACGTTAGTATGAACACCTCAACTTAGCAATTGTGGTTCAAGTACCAAGGGTTGCCTAGATACGGCTATTTTGCTCCATCTCTTCTGGGAATCCATGAACCACCCCTTCACTAATGAAGGGGTGGGATGGGTTTAAGGTAACTGTTGTGGATGCTTTTATTGGGAAACAATATGGTAGACGTATGGATAAGAGGAAGCAGTAACAATAGCAGTACTTTTTTTTTCTTACCGTGTCCTAGTACACAACAGATTTTTTGCTTCTAGTTTATTTAAGTCAAAATTAGAATAAATTACAGCCCATCTAGGCATAGGCTGTAATCTTCCTATTGTATTTTTATTTTCTTAAATCAATTAGATGTCTTAAATAGGAAGATTTTAGGATTTCTGTACTCAAAACCTTCATTATATATGGGATAAAGATTATTGAATAAAGGCATCGAAAGTTTCAATAAAAAAGGTGTAGGAGAGTTTGGTGTCCTCTTAAGAACAAACACCATTTTATCTTTTCAAAAATAGGTTCTTCAAAGAAAAATAGAAACGTGGAGAAGAAGCCTAGGGAGGATTTTGTTGTGCATAGACCCGTGGCGACATCCTATTCGCGGAACCATAACAACTTGGTATCAGAGCAAGTCGTCATGGGGGAATATGATCAATTGGCAGAGAGAGTGCAGGTCTTAGAGCAAAAGGTGACAGAATCCAATCAACTGGTGAGTCAAGAAATCAGAAAATTACGCGACAGCATCAAGGCGATGCAACGGATGATGGAGTCGCAATTCCGCAGCAAGGAAAAAAGCCACGAAGAGGCTTCGTCAGGAAGCAATAATTAGCACCTGCCTGAAACTTCCATCGAATAGCAAGGAGGCAATCTTGGATCAAGCATGGTACCGAAATATTCTAGGTTAGTGTTCCCATCCTACAATGGGATAGAAGATTCTTTGGGATGGATATATCGTTGTGAGAAATTCTTTTTTAACCGAAGAACTAGTGAAGGGGACAAGATGGGGTTAGCTGCGTTCTATATGACAAGTGAGGCTTTACTGTGGTTTTATAGACTTGAGCAAGAGGAGCCAGACCTTTCATGGGAAAAGTTCAAATCATATTGTCTTTTAAGGTTTGGGCCACCATTGAGCAGTAATCCTTTAGGAGAATTGATTAACCTTAAATAAACAAGGACTGTAGAAGATTATCAACTCCAATTCCAAACTCTTTTGGCTAGAGCAATTTCAGTCAGACAAGGTCAATAGGTGGATATGTTCACTGCCAGGCTAATAAAAGCTCTTCGGGTAGATGTGGAAATGCAAAACCCGCCATATTTAGTGACAAGCATGAATTTAGCAAGGGCCTTTGAGAAGAAAATGCAGATTAATAAGGGGGGAGGGGTGTGCCACCCTCTCGCTACATGGGCTGCTCCTAAAATTACAGCTACTACTACTGGTTCCAACCCTTCAATGGTAGGGTACAATCATCCAATCCCAAACAATCAAAAGCATAAATCAGGAGGGGCTGCAACAACAATTTCAAGCACGGGGAGTGCACCATCTCCCTTCATTAAAAAGCTCTCCCGAGCAGACATGGAAGAAAGGCGAGCAAAAGGGTTATGTTATAATTGTGACGAACATTATACAACCGAACATCGGTGCAAGCGGTTATTTTGCTTAATGGTGGACGATTCAAATGAGGAAATAGAGCAAATAGCCCATGTAGATCAGGAAATATCCCTTCATGCAATCACAGGGATTCGAAACTCACAAACTATGTTTTTCCTCACCTTTGTTGCTGGTTCCCAAATAGGACAACACTTGGCGGCTTTGTGTGGATTACCGCAAGCTGAATGCCAGGACAGTCAAAGACAAGTTTTCGATTCCGGTGGTTGACAAACTGTTGGATGAGCTTCATGGGGCTAAATATTTCATAAAATTGGACTTGCGATCTGGCTATCACCAAGTAAGGATGGACCCAGAAGATGTGGAGAAAACTAGCTTTCGCACACACCATGGTCATTTTGAATTCTTGGTGATGCCTTTTGGCCTTACAAATGCCCCCTCCACATTTCAAGCTTTGATGAACGAGGAGTTTCGCCCTTATCTTCGTAAGTTTTAGTATTTTTTTTGTGATATTCTTATCTATAGCAAGACTTGGATTGCGCGTATGCAGCATATCCGGGAGGTGTTTGAATTATTGCGCACTCATCAATTATTTCTGAAAAAGTCTAAGTGCTCCTTTGGAGAAACTTGAGTGCTCTATTTGGGGCATGTTATTCATGGGGAGGGCGTTCTATGGATAGTAGTAAGATCATGGCCATAACGGAATGGCCAATCCCTCAATCAGCTAAATCATTGTGCAGGGTTTCTTGGTTTGGTGGGATACTATCGCAAGTTTGTTAAAGACTATGGGCTGTTAGTTGCTCCCCTTACTAACCTGCTGAAAAAGCATTCATTTCAATGGAACCATGAGGCTGAGACTGCATTTGACAGGTTAAAACAAGCCCTTTCATCAGCTCTTGTTTTACAATTGCCCAATTTTACACTTGTATTTGTAGTTGAATGTGATGCTTCAGGCTTGGGTATAGGCGCAGTGCTTTAACAACAGGGCCATCCAATTGCTTTCTTTAGCTGCAAACTAGCAGAACGACACTTGAAACTTCCAGCATATGAAAGGGAGTTGATTGGGCTAAAGCAGTTCGACATTGGAGGCCATATTTTTGGGGTCGATTTTTCATCATTAAAACTGATCACTATAGCCTCGAGTACCTTTTGGAGCAACGTCTTACCACATCTCAGCAACAACATTGGGTTAACAAGCTGCTTGGGTTTCATTTCAGTGTGGAATACAAGGCAGGTGTACTTAATTGGGTGGCAGATGCCTTATCACGACGGGAAGGGGAATTAGGGGCAGAGGTTATTTATGCTATTTCTCACCTAAGAGTCTCTCTACTTGATGAGGTGCGGCGTGAGGTGGAGGGCGATGAGGCACTTCAGGCATTAAAACAGCAGATTATTGAGGGGCACATGGAAAATGGGTGGTCTTTTCATGATGGCCTGGTGTTTTTTAAAGAGAGTATATTTGCTGCCCCATTCTCCTTTAATTTCGACAATTGTAGCCGATATTCACAACTCAACTCATGAAGGGATTCAACGCACCCTCTATCGTGTGAAAGCTGATTTCTATTGGAAGGGAATGAAATCCTATGTTTATGAATTTGCGAAAAGTTGTTCAGTATGTCAAAAGAATAAATGGGATAACTTACATCCGGCTGGTCTTCTTCAGCCTCTTCCCATCCCAAATCAAATATGGGCTGATGTTTCCATGGACTTCGTTGAGGGCTTGCCAAAAGTTAAGGGAAAGTCGGTATTAAGTATGCCCATTTCATGCCTCTTTCGCATCCTTATATTGCAATGACAGTAGCACATGTTCTTTACCAGCATTCTTTGTTTGCATGGATTACTTGAATCTACTGTTAGTGATCGGGATCCAATTTTTGCTGGTTCCTTTTGGCGAGAGTTATTCTGGTTAAGTGGAACGAAAATGGCCTTCTCTTCTGCCTATCATCCACAATCAGATGGGCAAACTGAGGTGGTCAATCGCACTATCGAGATGTATCTTCGTTGCTTTGTAGGGGATCAACCACGACGGTGGGTAGATTGGTTACCTTGGGCAGAGTTTTGTTATAACACTGCTTTTCACACTTCACTTGGAACCACTCCATTTCGGGTTACATATGTGACCCTCCCTGCTTGCTTTCCTACGAATCAAGGTCTACTAGAGTGGAAGCAGTTGATAGAGCTTTACATGAAAGGGATGCAGTATTGAAAGAGGGGCGGCTTCGTTTGCAACACGCTCAGTTGCCAATGAAAAATACTTATGATACTCAGCACCGAGATTTATTCTTTGAACCAGGGCAATTTGTGTGGCTTCGTTTGAAAGCCTATCGACAGAAAACGGTAAACAAAAGTCACTTCCATAAGTTGGCACCAAAATTCTATGGCCCTTTTAAAGTATTGCGAAGGGCCGGCAAGGTTACTTATGAGTTGGAGTTGCCAGCGGGTAGTCGAATTCATAATGTCTTTCATATCTCATTGTTGAAGCCCTTTATTAGAAAGACATCTGTCACTATCCCTGCGTTGCCACCTTTGCTTGATGGTCGTGTTGTGCCTCAGCCTCAATCCATCCTGCGTACTCGCCTCAACCGCAGAGTTCTTGAAGTACTGGTCCAATGGGTCAGAACAACTGATGCTGAAGCAACTTGGAAAAATGTTGCTGAGTTTCATGAGGCTTAACCTAATTTTGAGCTTGAGGGCGAGCTCATTGCCCCAGAGGGGGTAATGTTGTGGATGCTTTTATTGGGAAACAATATGGTAGATGTATGGATAAGAGGAAGCAGTAACAATAGCTGTATTTTTTTTTTCTTACTGTGCCCTAGTACACAACATATTTTTTGCTCCTAGTTTAGTTAAGTCAAAATTAGAATAAATTACAGCCCATCTAGGCGTAGGCTGTAATCTTCCTATTGTATTTTTATTTTCTTAAATCAATTAGATGTCTTAAATAGGAAGATTTTAGGATTCTTGGGATTTTAGAATTTCTGTACTCAAAACCTTCATTATATATTGGGTAAAGATTATTGAATAAAGGCATCGAAAGTTTCAATCAAAAAGGTTTAGGAGAGTTTGGTGTCCTCTTAAGAACAAACACCACTTTATCTTTTCAAAAATAGGTTCTTCAAAGAAAAATAGAAACGTAGAGAAGAAGTCTAGGGAGGATTTTGTTGTGCGTAGACCTGTGACGATATCCTATTTGCGGGACCATAACAGTAACCTGCCCTGTTCTTGCTGCAATAATGCCCTGAATATAAATATTTAAACATTTTTATAGTGAATTAATTAGTAAATAAATATTAGTATAATATTTTTTTTACTATAGACCATTTATTATTTAAAAGTCCTTTTTTCTCAAAGCTGCCTAATGCAGTTAAAATATAAAATGTGTAAATTAAATAATTGATAAAAGCATATAAAAGAATGTTTATAATAAATAGAAAATTTTTAGAATGTTAGATGGGAATGAACAATGCCCATCCCAACCCCAGTCTATGATTGTTTTCCACATCCTCTACCTGCCCTGACTTTTAATGGGGAGGGGACAAGATAGGTAAAGTACAACCTCGAGCTGTCATGTTGTCATTCTTAGTGTCAAAATTTGAGTCAATGCAATGTATATAAATATGAACTGCTTCATAATACTATGATGCTAAACTGTGTAAGATGTTACCTCCAGTTCTTCATTTTGATTCCTTAGTAACTCCAGCTTGGTATTATCCACAACAGGCACCTCCTTAATTATTGGTAGAGCTTGTTCTATAGCTAACTTTGCTGCTTCTTTCTCCTGGATTATTGTGGCATAGGCTTTATCCAGCTGTCCTTGCATTTCTTGCAATGAATTTTGGAGCTTTGCAATTTCTTGCCCTTTAGCTCCTTCAAGATCAATCTACAAAAATATTTATTCTGACAGGCTTAAATGCGAACTTAATTAGGATTTAACATTTTCAATGCTGACGATTTAACATTTCAATGCTGACCTTAGATTCTGGGACAAAAATCCAAGTTAATATAAAATGAGAAATAATATCAGGCTATCTGCAGAATGAAAGCTTCTGGTGCCTAGAAACCTAGGCAATAAGGGATGTTTTTGGAATTAGATAAAAGTTCATAAGAGTATTATTTATTAATGCACTTCATAAAGCCCGCCTCTTAAGTTGGTTGCTTGAGATTTCAAAGGATGATGGATTTTGAACAAATCACGGAATTTGTTGAACTGAAAAGGATTTTTTCAAAATCCATTATTTCTTTAAAATTCCTCATCGAATTCCCAGACTAACGTTGCCTGGATCTTTTTATGCAACATACCAGATGACTAACTGACACAAGTTTATATGAGGATGGGCATCAAATATATGACTACCCAGCTGAAATATTTAATATACAAGTGATGAATTGTTGGAAACTCAATTTCAAATGCCATTCACATTGAACAAATAACTATTGTTCTTGAAACTCAATTTTTAATACTTAAAAACATTAGGTATGCTGCATTACCCTCAGTTGTTTTTCAAATTCCAGCCGCCATGTTAACTCTTCAACACGCTTCTCTAGTTTATCTTTAGCTTCTTTAAGTGCCCCTGTTTCTTTTGCAGCCTGCACCATTATGTTAGTGAATTTCAGTGTTCATTTAGATAAATATATCCTAATTTGAAGGAAATAAACTGCTTATATTTATAACAACCCACCATCCTCAGCTTTCTAAGCTCCTTCCTGGCTATCCTGGCCCTCCAAAGACATTGAAGTGTAAGGGTTGCTTTCTTCTGCTGCTTATAGGCAGAAAGAGCTTGGATTCTTCTCCACTGAGTCTGTTGAATTTAAGAGATATCAGTCAAATTGTTCATCTGAATGATTTTGCATAGTCCAGCCAGAGGATCTTGTTACCTGAATTATAGTTGCAGCCTTGGTTCTTCTTCTGCATCTATATTCATTGCGGGCTGCCATTGCTCGCAGTCCAGTTTGAATAAATACCGCTGATGTCTGCAAGCTAGTATAATGTTTTCTTGCTGTGTGAGCACGTACATGTTTTTGTAGACGGATAGAGGCTGCTTCTTCTCTCATGTGTCCATAAAGCTTACGTGCAAGTTGTGCTGTGTGAGGAAATCAAATGAAATTGTAAGTTATATTATAGCTATGCACTGACATAAAATGGTGGAAGTTTCTTATTTGGTTGGAACCAAGTCTAACTATAACCATGGAACTGGCTTGTCCATAGAATTCAGAAGGATAGAATCCAACTATGCGGCATCTGATTTTTGATATAAATGAAAACATTTGTCCTGGTCTTCTCACGTTTATTAGATTTTCCTCCCTTCCTTAGTGTTCAAGTTCAACATTTTATGAATATTATAGCTACTTGGACGACCTCATTCTGTCTACAAGTGTTTTACTACTTTGGAAATCTTTTAAAGAGAAGTGGATTGCTGAACCTTTGACCTCTTTCTCTGAGTCAGTCATGATTTCCCTCTTGTTATGCATAGACCCTTTTTTCTTAATACTCTTGCAAGGGGAAAAAGTAGACTAGGACTTTGCAACTCAAAAGGGACATGCAAAAATTAACTACCTATGCTCAACCTGTTTAGTTTACAGTCAGATTGACTAGTTTATGTGAATTATGTGGCACAAGATAGAATTTATTTTAGTAAAAGTTGGGTAACCTCTCCAGAGTTTCTGCATGTGGATTGAAGCCTTCCGTAAGCCAATGAACTCTTTTCTGGTTAGATGTGTTCGAATTTGTCTTTGGATTCTTCTAGCAGAAGTAGCCAACACTTCAGTTCTTCGTGCATCTAACTCGGCCATTTGTCCAGCTCTAAGGAACGCTTTTGTTTTTCCAATCTGAATGTAGCATTTAGGAAGTTAATCTAAAATGTCATCTTTCAGATGTTGTAGCTTTAAATTTTCCTTATTATAGAAAACTACCTGATAACCCTTCAAACCCATCTTATCCAAGATGGCAATGCATGCAGATTTTTCGTCAGACCTGCTTAGAGGATACATTTGACATTAGAGTTCTAAAATATGAAGTCAAAGATAATTTGCTGCTGATAAGTGTTCTAGATTAGCCTTATCGTGCAATTGATTTCCATCTCATCTCATGAAGGCTGAAGCTATATGGATGGATATCAATGGCCAAGAACAATCAATATTTCTAAAGTTTATACCCTTCTAGAACATCAGGAGCAAGCATTCCAAACCGATCGAGGAATTCGTCAAATGTTCTTTTTGTCGGATACCCAGCACAGCTTATCCTTATTGCCTCTAGCACACCCTGTTATAAAATCAATTTAAGATACTGTTTTACCTACAAGAAAAATAAAAAATCAAAGTCCCACTTACTAAAGAAGGTAAGAGAAAATTTTATCTTACCCCACATCTTAATTGGTTTAACACATTGAAATTTTCAAAGATTCCAGGCTTTAGAACTGTATTTGGCTTTACACATCTGATATAATGTGGCTCTGTTGTGCTGAGCGTCTCCATTAAAGCTTGTAATTGTTGCTAGATATTAAATTTGAGCTAGGAGTTGGTCATTGTCTTGGTAATGTATTAGACAGAATGTTGCTACTGTGCAGGAATAGAGCTTACCTTGAAGCGCGTACCAATAGAAGAGAACTTGGATTGCTTTGATGTCTCTTCAGGTAGTGGAGGGAAAAGATTAGCAATAAAAGAGCACTTGGATGCATTTAATAAAGCTTGATGTTCTGCTACAACATAGTCTTTGTTTTTATCAAGAAATTGGTCGGCTAGGTATGTAACCTGTTTACAAATGGCTCAACAATGAGAAACCAACGAATTCAGAGTGTTTTGCTGGATAGTCAAGAACAAAAAACAATAATGGTATACATCTCCTGCATAATGATTGATTGTGAAGTCTGTTCTAGCAAGTTTTGGCTTGCTGAAGCGTTTGTGTCCTTTGTATGTCTGGTACATCTTCTGTGCAAATGTTTCATGAGTGGCCTTGGGAAACATGCTGCATTACAGAAAATATCATGGTTACATTTTGTTCAGATTGTAAACACTTTCTTTGTCTACATGTGTCTTAAAAATAGGAAAGCTATGTACCAGGCCTCATCAAGAAGGGCTATTATTCCTCCAGGTTTCTGCAGGCAAAGTCAAAACCATATATTATGTATTATGACTTCAGGAGAACTGTGCTTTAATTTGACATTACAATCTTCTATAAATCAACACCTTCTCAATAAGATCCAGAACGTCCTGGTTATCTACAAACTCGACATAGCTCCAGTTTATTTCCTCCCTTGTATACTCTTCTTGTTCCATCTTAAATACATGCTGAGGATAAAGATACATGCGTACATGAGAACAGATGCATGTCTTTGTTTGAATTATTCTTGTGAATTTATCTCTACCTGGTTAAAATGCTGTTGCAACTTTTCATTTGTGAGGTTGATGCAAAGCTGCTCAAAACTGCCAAATTCAGTGGATAACAGATTACATTTTCTTACTAAATTTTCAATTTGTTAGAAATACAGATGCTTTGTGCCGGTACCTATTAATTTTGAAGCTTTCAAAGCCATAGATGTCAAGCACTCCAATTATGCTTGTTGCATTGGGATCTTGACCTATGGAACTATTAATCTTATCCACAATCCTGCAATAATTGACTCATGGTGTTCACTTATTGACAAATGAGACGAGGCGATGGTTTCAAATATATTACTCAAACTGAAACAGCAGCCATGCTGCTCAGAGTTGGCTGGGCTACACATGCGGAGATTGCCAGATTAGATTAGATTACGGTATTTTGATTTTCTTACCAGTCAAAGAGCCTAGAGTATACAGTCTTTGCTAAGGCATCGCGGCTCAAGGCTGCAAATTCTGGGTAAAGGGGTTTTGTAATGTTACCATCAGGAGTGACAATGACACGCTGGCAAAGTGAGTCTTCCAGTGCCTTCTCATCACACCTAAAAGAATGTTTTGAAACAACGCGATCAATGATAATAGCTAACTAGCAAAGAATTGTTCTCTAACGGTGGTCCAAATATGTTGGAATTCTAACATTAGTAGCTCTGCTGCTGTTAGAAGATGGTAGCGTGATTTGTCATCCTTAAGCTTG
>CATIWO010148502.1:0-19320 GCA_949673435.1 Macaranga tanarius | reverse complement strand
TTAAAATTGCGAGCCGGTTCGCGAGCCCTTATTCGAGCTTGTTCACGAGCTTTCACGAGCCGAGCTTTGCATAGTTTGAGCTCGGCTCGTTTATTAAACGAGCTTCAATATACGAGCTCGAACGAGCTTTTAACGAGCCGAACTCCGAGCTGCTCACGAGCGGCTATGTTCGTTTACACCCTTATTTAAATCTGACCAAAAAAAAAATTTATAATTATTATTTCAATAATAACTACATCCACGCTCTGTTCAAAAAAAAAAAAAAAAAAAATCCACGCTCCTTTATAAGTAAGAGGATCACTTGTTTCATTTCACTCGCTCAAATCATTGAAACAGAGAAAGAGGTAGAGCAAGCGAAGATCGGAAGATTGAAGAAAAATGGAAACAAAACCAATGGAGATAAGCAGCTCAAAGATGTATGGAGGCTACAACAGAAGATACAGACATTTCAGTCCCACACTCGGCTGCTCCATGACTTTCCACATCTATTTTCCTCCTTCCTCTTCTTCTTCCCCTTCTCACAAATTTCCTGTACTTTCTTCATCTTTTTCTAAATGCCCAGCTTCCAATTTTCAATCTTTTTGCACTTACACATATTATCATTTAATGGATTTATTTATTTTATTGTCCTTGCGTCTGCTTCATGATTGTCGTTTTTGGGCTAATCAGTGCAATGGGATTGTATATGTAATTCATTATTTCACTTGATCATGGGCATAAAAATATAATGATTTAGTATAGGGTGTGTGTTTGGTGGCAGGTGTTTGAATGATCATGAAACCCCTTCTTGTTTGTTTGAAATATAACGTAAATTATTGGTGATTCCGTGTCTATTTTGTTATTAAGTATTACCAGTCTCCAAAAAGGTACCTGATTTGATCATTTGACGCATTGATTTGATAGTCTTTTGGTAGTAAGCTAGACTAGACTACATTAAACTATAGTTTCCTCTCATTATACTGCGTTGATGGTTATCTGTTGGTTATAACTTTCAGCTTTATGATTCTCGGCGTAATTTTACAATTCTATATAGATAGACGTTCTAACGATATTGCCTTCATTGTGTTTGAGTAGATACTTTATTTTCTGTCGGGTCTTACCTGCTGCGATGAGAACTTTATAATCAAGTCGGGAGCTCAACGTGCGGCCTCGTCTGAAAGTGTTGCTCTAATTGCCCCTGATACATCTCCAAGTAAGGCCATGCTACCTTTTAGACGCGTCAGCATTCTTTCCTTATGTGTATGATTGGGACCCTTGTATGGTGATTTATATTTCTATCGCTGTTTCACACTGCTCTTCTTGACACTGTGACATATATCAGCGCCGAATCAAATGACTGCTAGGTTTATTGTGTGCCTTTTTTTTCTGTCACCTATAGTTGCGTTCCTATGTTTGATAGTCATGATACAGGATCATATCTGATGACAATGTTTTATTTATTGTATTGCAGGAGGCTTGAATGTGGAAGGAGAGGCAGACAGTTGGGATTTTGGCGTAGGTATGAGTCTTGGACTGGTGAATTTTGCTTGTGATTGTGAAATATTTGCAGATAATTTTTATATGAAAAATTTCCTCTCATTTTGAATGTGTGTGTATATATATATATATATATATATGAAATCAGAGATTTAAGAAAAATTTCCTCTCATTCATCTTTATTTTAACAATAGGCTGTACAATATATAGCTAAAAAATACCTAAACTAGATACATAATTCTAGGAATAAAACAGGAAGAAAAACGGTAGAACAGGAAGAAAATATAGAAAAGGAAAAATGACTGTAAACAAATCCTAATAAATTTGGGATTGAATTAGAATTTCTAACACTCCCCCTCAAGCTGGTGAATAGATATCAATCATTCCCAGCTTGCTAACACATGAATCATATTCTGATTTTAACAATGCTTTTGTAAGGACAGGACATCAACATCTTGTGACTTGGTTGGTACATAAGACAAGCTTAGTGTTCCATTTTCGATCTCAATTTTGATGAAGTTCCTGTCAATTCTCACGTGCTTCATCCGATCACGCTGAATGGGATTATGAACAATGCCGATAGCAGATTTGCTATCACTATATAACTTCATAGGTCCTGATAGAGGTATATTTAAGTCCTTTAATAACCTTTCTAGCCAAATAAGCTCACAAACTCCTTGAGCAATGGCTCTATACTCTGCTTCTGCACTACTTCGGGCAACAACAGTTTGCTTCTTACTCCTCCAGGTTACTAAATTTCCCCACAATTTTGTGCAATATCCTGTGGTAGACTTGCTGTCTTCTACTGAACTTGCCCAATCGGCATCAACAAAGCCTTCAACTTCCCTTTGACCAGTTTTCTGAAATAACAACCCTTTATCTGGAGTTCCTTTTAGATAACGAAGGATTTGGTTCACAGCTTCAAGATGCCTTCTTGTGGGTGGGTGCATGAACTGAATAACTACACTTACACTAAAGGCAAGATCTAGTGGTGGATCTTCCTCTGTAATTCTTTGTTTCCAATTTTGTTCCAAAGGTGTTCCAGCTGGTGTACAACCAAGTTTTCCTGTTTCTTTTAAGAGATCAAGAGTATATTTTCTTTAAGAGATGAAAATACCCTGTTTACTTCTAGCTATTTCCATTCTAAGAAAATACTTGAGTTCCCAAATCCTTTACCTTGAATTCAGTTTGTAGCTGCCTTTTAAGACTGTCAATCTCCTGAATATCATCACCTGTGATTTTTATATCGTTAACATAAACTATCAGAATTGACTTTCTTCCGTCTTTCCCTTGTTTCACAAATAGAGTATGATCAGCTTGCCCTTGATTGCTGTGCTTAATCGTTTAAACCAGGCCCTTGGGGATTGTTTCAGACCATAAAAGGAATTTTTCAATTTACATACCTTGCCCAACTTCTCCTTTGTCTCGAAACCTGGTGGAATTTTTATATACACCTCCTCTTCTAGGTTCCCATTTAAAAAAGCATTTTTTACATTCATTTGATGCAATTTCCAATCAAGGTTGGCAGCAAGTGACAGAAGAACTCTGATGGTGTTTAATTTTGCTACCGGTGCAAACGTTTCTTCGTAGTCTATGCCATAGGTTTGAGTGAATCCTTGTGCAACTAACCTTGCTTTATATCTTTCTATGCTCCCATTGGATCCATACTTCACTGTAAATATCCACTTGCACCCAATAATTTTTTTTACCTCAGGTAGCTCAACAATATCCCACGTCTCATTGTCAATCAAGGCTTTCATCTCCTCCAATACTGCTTCTTTCCATCTAGAATCTTGCATAGCACTTTGAATATCTTTTGGTAACTCCACACCATCAATCATTGTGTGAATGCCCTGTAATTTGGAGACAACTTGGAGTAGGTTAGGTAATTAGAAATAGGATGTTTAGTGCAAGAACTTACCCCTTTTCTGATGGCAATTGGAATTTCAAGATCATCAATCATGGCAGCATTTTCTTGCATGATTTCTAGAGATGGATTAGGCTCCGGTTTAGATGGTTGGCCTTGAAGAGGAACTCGTGGCCTTCTTGAGTACACCAAAATTTGTTTCTGGTTTAATGTTGGATTGAGTTCTTCTTTTTGACTTGACATTTGGGTAGGCTCAAAAAAGTTTTGGGATGGATAGGTAGGAAGGGAAATAGGAAGTGAAATAGAAGAATCCCAATGATTATCTTCATTAGATTTCTCCCCCTGAAGAGAAGCATTGGAATAGAATGGTTCATTTTCAAGGAAGGTTACATCACAAGATACATAAAATTGTTTTGAAGTTGGGCAATAGCACTTGTAACCTTTTTGGGTTGGAGAGTAGCCAAGGAAAATACATTTGATGGTTCTGGGTTCAAGTTTCCCTCGGTTAGGATTTGTGTTATGGACAAACGCAACACAACCAAATACTCAAGTTGGAAGGGAGTTAAGCATTCGAACTTGTGGAAAGAATTTTAGTAAGCAACTTAATGGAGTTTGGAATTTTAGTGTTTTAGAAGGGGTACGGTTAATAAGATAGGCTGCAGTCAACACAGCTTCTCCCCAAAAAGAATTCTAGACATGGGTTGTAAACATAATGTATCTGGCAACTTCAAGAAGGTGATGGTTTTTCCGTTCAGCAATCCCCTTCTGTTGAGGAGTATAGGCACATGAACTTTGATGAAAAATACCATGTTCAACGAGGTAGTTATTAAGCTCATATGCAAAATACTCTCTTCCATTATCAGTACGGAGAATGTGAATAGAAGATTGGAAAATGTTGGTGACTAGTTTGTGAAATTGTCGAAATATTGAACCAGCTTCAGATTTATCTTTCATGAGGTAAACCCAACAAGTACGAGTATGATCATCAATAAAGGTGATGAACCATCGATTGCCTGTTAAATTTAAAAAACGAGCTGGTCCCCAAATGTCACTATGAATGAGGTGAAAAGGTTGTGATGATTTGTAAGGCTGAATGGGATGTGGTTGTTGTGGTTGTTTTGCATAAATACAATGCTCACATTGAAAAGAAGAAACCTCTTTATTATTAAATAAACCAGGATACAAATGTTTTAAATAAGTAAAATTAGGATGCCTGAGGCGTTTGTGCGAAAGCATAACATCAGAATTGGAAGTAACGGACAATGAAACATTATTTAGTCTTGAAGGATAACACACACCAGAAAGATAGTAAAGGCCATTGCACTCCTCAGCATTGCCAATCATCCTCCCCGAAGACAAATTCTAAAATACACAATGAGAAGGGAAAAATGTTACGGCACAATTGAGATCTTTAGTTATTTTGCTAACAGAAAGAAGATTGCACTGAAAAAATGGGACATGAAGAACATTTTGTAATTTTAGGCTAGAAAGGTCAATATCTCCTTGGCCGGCAACGGTAGAGTCCCATCAGCAACTGTAACTCTTATATCATCATCACATTTTCCATAAGTACAAAAAACAGTAGCAGAACTAGTCATATGATCTGAGGCACCAGAATCTACAATCCAGCCTTCACCTGTAAGTTTTCGTGATAAAAAAAACTGATTTTATGTTGCCTTGTCGGGCAATGGAGGCATTGGATGATTGTGGGACAAGGTCTGACCCCTTAGTGGATTTGGACTGACTTAGGAGGTTTTGCAATAGTTCCATTTGTTCAGCTGTAAAGGGTTGTTGGTCTGATTTTGTAGAGGCAGCAACAGATTCAGTTGTGTAAGCAGACTGGTTCGACTTGCGCTGGCTCCGAGGCTTCCAATTTGCAGGTTTGCCATGAATTTCCCAACAGGTTTCCTTGTTGTGATAAGGTTTATTGCAATGATCACACCATAATTGCTTATCCTTAGAACGTTGATTCCAAGAGTTAGAGGATTCACTCCGGTTGGCAGCCAATGCAGAACTCTGTTGTGTTACTTCTGCAGTAGGACTAAAAGGAATATGAAGCATTACTCTCTTCCGACTTTCTTCACGTCTAACTTCTGCAAATACTTCTCGGATAGTAGGAAGAGGTTTGGTGCCAAGGAGACGACCACGAACCTCATCAAGATCCTTATTGAGACCTTGAAGGAAATCAAATACACGTTCTTTCTCGAGCATCTTGTTGTACTTGACACCATCTTCTGGGCAACTCCAACTTGTTTCATAGAACAAGTCCATCTCTTGCCACAATTCGGATAGCACATTATAGTAATCGGTGACAGACATAGTCCCTTGTGATGCAAGAGCATCCCTTTTCCTACTTTAGTTAGGATTATTTTAGTTCTAGTAATTTTAGTAAACATTCCTATTTCAATTACGAATATTTCAGTTTTAGACTTCTAGTAATTTTAATAAATAGCCATGTGACTTTTTTAAGTTAGGATTTTGTGTTGTAGCCCTAGTATAAATAGTCTATTAAGACTATCTTGCTGGGGGATTTTAAAATTTTGGAATAAATACATTTATTGGAGGTTTTCTCTACGAAAATCCTAAACAACTTTGTGGTTCCAATCTCAATTCGAACATCCCTACCCATAATTCTGCTTTAAACTAGAATTTCAGACCTATACCACATCACCTTGTCTAGTATTGCGTATTGCTTATCGGATCTCGAAACATTGAGCAGTGTTTTCAAGATCTGAATACATCTCCTGGATAGCCTGCCAGATTTCCTTAGCCGTTTTGTAGAATAGGTAGGTTCGACCAATTTTAGGCTCCATCGAGTTTATTAGCCAGGCCATGACAATCGAGTTTTCAGCCTCCCAGGATCCAAACTTTGCAGCAGCAGCAGGTGAAGGCATGGGGTTGTTACCAGTAAGGTAACCCATCTTGCCTTTACCCTTGATTACAAGTAGGACAAACTAAAACCACTCACGAAAATTAGTCCCATTTAATTTATGTTGGGTTATTTGAAAAGTCTGGGTGTCTAGTGAGGCAGAAGAATAAAGATTTGGAGAAGGATTAGAAACAGCAGGGGTGGCGGAGGATTCTACTGTTGATTATGCACCAGTCATTGTGCTGATAATGTTAAGTGCTCTATGTTGGAATGACCAAAACAATTATACCGGCAGGAAACTTTGCTCTGATACCATGAAATCAGAGATTTAAGAAAAATTTCCTTTTATCCCCCTTTGTTTTGACAATAGGTTGTGCAATATATATCTAAAAAAATACCTAAACTAGATACATAATTTTAGGAATAGAACAAGATGAAAAACAATAGAATAGGAAGAAAAATAGAAAAGGAAAGATGACTGTAAACAAATCCCAATAATTTTGGGATTGAATTAGAATTTCCAACAGTAGATACTAAAGTTTCACTTCTTTTACTTGCAAGAGAAAGGAAAACCTGTTATATGACCTTCTATGAGCTTGAATGACTTTGAATATAAAATTGGCCTTACCATTCTGTTGAATGTTATGTATTGCTAGTGACTTCATGCACTAAAGTGATCAAGGCTCCAGAGAACATTGCAATAATTAGTTTCCCACTGAAATAACAATCAGGAGTTTGACACTTGATGTTTTTACACATCATATATCCTTGAATGAAACCATTATTATGGAGGTCTTCATTAATGGCCTAGGTTTGAGACTTAGAAGCAGTATTGAGCTGTACAAATGGCCAAACATCCAGCCTGATTATATTAGTTAAACATAAATTTACACTTGCCAAGTGACTCTTAAACTTGTTCATCCTTATTCTATATGCCAGCTTCAGAGCTTATTAACCAATTCATGTGATGAAACCATTGGCATCATTAAATGAGAAGATATTAGATGATCAACTGATTGGATGTACAAAACAGCAGTACGCTTGGATCCATTCTATTCTCCTGAAGTAGGTCCCCTGTTATCACTACTAATATTCAGTATTAATAAGTAGCACACAAGCAGGGCTCATGAATACAATCAGATCATAGATGATGATCCAAAATTGTATTATTGATCTTTATTTGTTAAATTAGGGGCTCTTGAGAAGATTTTGGTAGATTTCACTTCCCCTGCAATTGAATTGCAATGCTACCACAAAATATGTTGTTATTAAAAAATATAATGTATAATCTAATGAGTTAAATATAATATTAAAAATCATAATTTCTTCTCAATATATGTTTTTTTTTTTTTTTCAGATTTTAAGATTTTTGATATGTTATATATAGTCAAACATATCTTAGATTATGGAGTCATTTGTTGGATTTTTAAAAAAATCTTGGAGTGCTGGCTGATATGTTCCGACACTATGCAATACTGTGACAAATCATAATGCTATTTAAAACCTTGTTAAGGAATATTCTGTAAGGAGATGTGCAAGGACAATGTATGGAAAGAGCGAAACTATACATGAATGTGTCCCTTTGTTATGGATGATCTAATATTTATGGCAAAAAGAATATCATGTATGAGGTGTCTTATGGTGAATTTTCTGGACATGGTTATGAACAGTGTAGTTGTAGATGTTAAAGGTTTCATGCTATAGGTACTTCATATCAGTAAAAAATTTATATACTTTGAAGTTCTCATATTTCTTCTTTGTATTATCTTAAATTTGTTCTGTTTGGCTTTCTTATGGTTTAAGGGTGTTTTACTAGGATGGTGGAATGCTGGAGAGCTTCCTGTAGTATCATTTCCTAAAAAGATTTTGTTTTTGCTACAGAGCTCTAACCAAGCCATTACTGGAAAGAGGAAGCCTAAAACAAATTTTGTTGAGATCCGCACTTTTTGGCATCTGTACAGAAGTTTTGACCGAATGTGGACATTCTTTATTGTGGCTTTTCAGGTAGCCTTAATGATCTTGGAATTTGCTTTTTTTTTCATACTCCATGAGGATTCAGTTGCATTTGTACCTTTTTTCAGGCCATGGTAATTGTTGCGTGGAATGCATCTGGATCTATTACTGATTTTTTTGATGAGGATGTTTTCAGACATGTATTGAGCATTTTTGTCACATCTGCTTTCCTCAATTTTCTCCAAGGTATAACATGCAAAATAAAATTTTTTGTTATTGTAATTACTCTTTGTTCACAATCTATTTTAGAAGGAGATTATATTTATGGCCTTAGTTTTATTGGTATTCACAAATTTATTAAGTATTTTCTTTCATTTCTCTGATCTAAAACTTAAATCCAACTTGAAGTATTGATTTGTTTTGTGGCAAAAAAAAAGCTCAATTTGAAGCAAAAAAACAGGACAAAGAACCAAATATTGCAGTTTGATTGATTCAATTTTATTTATAATCTGTAGTGCTTTGGTTTCTTTTATTGTGTTGTTGTTTCAGTTATGGGTTGTCTTCAGCATAGTTTAACTCAAATAACTGAATGCAGACTTCTACTTTGGACTTCAACTGAGTGTTTGAAAGCCTTATGATTGTATTGCTTTAGTCAATTTATATTTTTCTTTTACATATTAATCAATGGTTTCAAGCAGTTTAGCCATTTATATTTGGTTTTGTTAGTATGTTATAGGTTGAGTAGCTTTTTGGGAGTACTTATCTTCTTTAATATCTCTCTTGCAGCTGCTCTCGACATAGTCCTTAGTCTTAATGCTTGGAGGAGCCTAAAAGCCACACAAATACTGAGATACCTCCTGAAGTTTTCTGTAGCAGCTTTGTGGGCTGTAGTTTTGCCAATTGGTTATTCCAGTTCTGTGCAGAATCCAACAGGACTTGTAAAATTCTTTAATGATTGGTCTAGTGATTGGCAGAACCAGTTCTTTTATAACTATGCTGTTGCAATATATTTGATACCCAATCTGTTATCCGCTTTACTGTTTGTGCTTCCACCTTTACGGAGGAGAATGGAGCGTTCAAACTCGCGGATTATCACTTTTATTTTGTGGTGGGCTCAGGCAAGCGTATTTCTCGCTTCTGCTCCTGACTTCAGAAATCTTTTTTTGGTTTGATTGATATTATTTTTTGTTGTCAATTTAATACTGGTGTTCTTTTATGTGCATATTCCCATGCGCAGCCTAAACTATATGTAGGAAGAGGCATGCATGAAGATATGTTGTCACTTCTAAAGTAAGACAAAATCTTGGTTGCAATGTTGTGGTTGTTTTCTTTTTTCGATCATTGAATTTTATTATTGCTATAAATGTAATTATTACATTTACAAGGAAGTCGCTCAATGTAAGTTGGGCAATATTGGTGCTGCTATATTTGGGTTTTTTTTTCTTTAAAAACAAAAAATCTTCTTCACTAACTTATTTACATTTTACTATGTTCAGATACACACTTTTCTGGATCTTGTTGCTGATAAGCAAGCTAGCTTTTAGCTACTATGTGGAGGTTTTTTCTCAAACTATATTTTTAATTCTCTGGGATCTTTTATTGTTAATCTGAGTTAAAATGAACAATGTTTTCATGCACAGAAATGTCTAAATATTTGTTTGTATGTATGTGTTAGGAAATTTCTTGCATTTTTATTGCAAAATCTGATTCATGTCATGGTAGTCAGAAACAAGTTGGAGAGAGTTTTATATTTTTCACCAGGAAATTGATGTTATGCTTAGTCTTGGTTTTTACCTATAGAGGTACTTCACATGTTTAAAGTATGCATGCATTGTGGGGGCAAAAACATTAGTTACATATTTCTAAATTAGATGAAAGTCAACTCTGCAGTTTCCCCTTCTGCTGGGGAAATAAATAGTCGTACTATGGGAAATTAAGGGCGAGAGTGCTCAGCTGAAGCAATAGAGACTCTTCTTCAAGCACACGAGATAATTCCTTTATAATAACTGCCAGTTAGATTACACACTTTCTTTTATATTAAATTGAAGGAACAATTTATCCCATAAAGTACCCTTTTTAGGGTAAAGTTCATAAAAATACCAGAGGTTCTTTTTCGTGTCAAAGAGGGGTCATGTGTTAGCAGGCAATGGGTCATGGCTAATGGCGGTCTGACTTGGCGAATGCAACTGATAAAAATAATTTTGTTTTAAATTATTGACGCACACATATATTTAAGAATCTAACCCATAAGAACAAAGCAATTAATTGCCACTGTCCCTTCTCAATCTACTGCTTTATCTCCAGCATTTGTCCTATATCTTCTTTCACTTTATTTGTTTATAATTCTTCTACTCACTTTTTCAACCAGCCCAAAATCAGTTCTTTAGTTTCGTCTTCTGCACCAACCAAAGCTAAAAATCTCAACTCAAACTTCTGCTTCATCTCATCTTGTGTCTTCATCTTGCAAGGAATCCATGTTTGTTTTACTTGTTTTGTGCTTTGACCCAAAAGAATGTGGTAAATCCTCTTCTGGGTCAAGAAACTTGAAACTGTTATAGTTGAATTGGCAAAGGCTATTGATGCTGATGTTGTTTATTATGTTTGCCAATTTCAAGCTTTCATAATCAGCAATCAAGAGCCCTAGCTGCCACCACCTCTCCTGGTCTCTTCATCTCTTTTCTTTGCTCAAAATAATTATTTGCACTACAACTTTTGAAAGGGAGATGTTTCTATCAGTTAGAAATTTTAGCTTTTAAAGGAAAGGTGTTATACATTTACGGAGAAAGTGGGATTGGATTTTAAGTTATCAAATTATCGTTAAAGTTTTAGAGCAATTTGAAATCATAGGGTTTTGAGCTAGAAGTTTTAACTTTGTTTTATTTTAATTAACATGAAATTGTTTTTATTTTGTGTAGTTTGCCATGTCAGACTTTAGGGTGATCAAGTGTCTACTAATGGAACAAAACACATGACCCGCTTTTCTTCTTCATAATTGTAGTATTCACTATTAGAATTCATTTTCTACTAAAAATTATTATATTCTCTTTTTTTTTTTTTTTCAAAATTTATTTAAATCTATTTAGTGGGTGTATCGTTGTCAGAGAGAGGAGTATCAATACACACATATCTGTCTGTCTTCTTAGTATGTCCCCATTTCTAAAATTTCTCTCATTATACGAACATATCACCCTTTGCTATGCACATTTGTTTTTTTTCTTTTAAATTTGATTTCCATTTTTTAAGTCATAATTTTGCTTCTAGTCGCTACTAAATGTCAAATTGGGTGGTTTTCTTTTATATTTTCCTCTTAAGCTGTTTTTATAGTTTTCTATTGCGGTGCAATAATTTTACCTTTTTTTTTTTCTTATATATATATAGTCTCAGTAATATCAAATAAACTGAAAGAAGAAAAATAAACAACTGTAATTTTTATAAGCTTTTACCTGCACACTACTTCTTATGAATTTAATTGGAAAGAAAGAATATATGTAAAACAGACTGGTAAACTGTTTTACTACTTCTCAATGATTTGATCCATCATGCTGGCTTTATGCTGCAATGCAACTATATTAACATCATGACACTGTCATCTCTAGTTATTATTGCCCATGCTACTGATTCGGTAGATTCCTATTTCATTTAATTTAGATGCTAGTTTTTTTGGATATTCTTTTTTTTCATTCAATCTATTTCTAAGTTGTATCTTACAAATTCTGCCAATAGATACTACCCTTGGTTGGACCTACAAAAATGATTATGGATATGCATATAGATAACTATCAATGGCACGAGTTCTTCCCAAATGGTAATATTTCACCTTTGCTGTTATTGTCCTTAATTTCTCTTGTTACAGGGCTATAACTGAACTAAATTGTGTTGTGAAACTGCTGTAGTTACCCATAACATTGGCGTTGTTATTGCTATATGGGCTCCAATTGTCCTGGTAAGTGGACTATATTACATTATGTGATGCTTTGAAGCTTTTACGGGAAAAACCATCAAATAGTCCCCGAGTCTTATGTTTTCTTGCAATTGTATTGAACCATTCAATTAATGAGAGGGAATATATTGTTTTTATTTAAAAGGAAAAAACTATGTTAGGTTAAAAAAAGATTAATATGGTGAAATTGAGAAAAAAATATATAGTAGAGTTCTATCAGATTTCATGCACATCCTCTACTATATATTTCTATCAGATTTCACACACATTGTAGAGGGTTGTGGAAACAATCAGTTAAAATCTCTGTACTATTTGCTAACACTTTGAGTATGTTAATTTCCTTTTCTCTTTCTTCTTTTAAATTTCTTCTGCCATTTTTTATGGTGCCACTCAATTTTAACAGTTTGTCTCCTGCACATGCTTAATGCCTGTTAAATCAAGACTTAATGTCACAAAATCAAATTATTCAAGGCCTTAGTGGAAAGTGACTTAACTTGGTGGACTCAATAGCAACATCTAGCTAAGTTAACTTGTGTATAAATGGTTTTGTTGAAACTTATTTTGTCAGTTATGATAATTTCTATTTGTTTCTCAGGTTTATTTTATGGACGCACAAATTTGGTATGCCATATTTTCTACACTCTTTGGTGGGATTCATGGAGCCTTCAGCCATTTGGGTGAGGTAAGAGGCTGTTTCACTGCTCATACAATTATATATTGGAAATTTTATAGTTAACCATGTAAAATATGTATCTTTGACGAACCATGGCTTTTCATCTATATTAATATTACAATCCCTTGACATGTTCCAGATACGGACACTTGGCATGTTACGGTCTAGGTTTGAAATTGTGCCTTCTGCTTTCAGTACCTATCTAGTCCCTTCATCAAATGAAGACTCTGAAAGGAAATACCCGGTAGTAATTCTAATTAATCTAAACATGTTTGATCTGTGTTTTCTAGAATCCGTGGATGTTCCTAGGTTTACATGAATTTTATTTGAAGAAGGAAAATGTATCATTTTCCAGATTCATTTTATTTAGTGTTAATTGGAGTCTTCTGTTCTTTGCCCTTGACTAAAGCAATTATTCTCCGTGGCAGGGTGAGTCTGTTAAAATGAAAAATATGGCTAATTTTTCTCGGGTGTGGAATGAGTTCATCAATTCTATGAGAGAAGAAGATTTGATTAGCAACCAGTTAAGACTCTATCTTAAGGGATATATCTTTTATGTCTAATGTGTTATACAAAAAGGTTTTGATCTCTCTGTTGCTTTGTTTTCTAATTAATGCTGTTCAGTGAAAGAGACTTGCTGCTAGTACCAATGCCATATTCTACAAATAATGTCTCTATGGATCAGTGGCCTCCTTTTTTGCTGGCTAGCAAGGTGCAAATTATGACCCATTGTTCTTGTTAATTTTACTGCTTGACATAGATTTGTTTTGTTGTTTTGTAACTTTTTTTTTTCCTTGTTTTGATTGCATGCTAGATTCCTATAGCATTGGACATGGCAAAAGATTTCAGGCAGAAGGAAGATGCTGAGTTATATAAGAAAATGGATGCTTATATGCATTCAGCAATAACTGAGGCCTATGAGACTGTGAGGGATATAATATATGGCCTTCTGGAAGATGATGCTGATAGGAAGTAAGGGGCATTCATCTTACAAACCTATAAATGATCTTTTGTGCAACTTCTCTATGCATGATTGCTGAAGAAGTAATAATGGAATACAGTTACAACTTTGCACTTATCTTTGAATTATTGCTTTCTTTCTTCTGAAATAGAATTGTTCGGCACATTTGTCATGAAGTGGACGTGAGCATACAGCAAAACAGATTTTTGCTTGAATTCAAGATGAGCGGCTTGCCTTTGCTCAGTGAAAAGTTGGAGAAATTTCTAAAAATCTTGGTAGGGTGGTTGCTTTGTGGCTCTTCTCTTTCCTTTCCCTTTTCTTCAAATCTAAGTATTGTATATATGGACTTACCGTAATGATCATTCTTGGATTTGAATGCTTACTACATGTTGACAGCTAGGTGATTATGAAGATGTTGATGCATACAAATCCCAGATTATAAATGTTCTCCAGGATATCATAGAAATTGTTACCCAGGATATTATGATTCATGGGCGTGAGTAAGTGCTGAAAACTTTCAAATATAATGGGCATGTGAAAGTTTGTTTGTTTGTTTTTTTTTTTTTTTGTTTTTTGTTTTTTGTTTTTTTTTTTTTTGACAGAATGAACATCATTTACTGAATTATTTGCCATGGTTTTCCTGTTGCTATAGAGTCTTGGAAAGAGCTCATCCTTCAAATGTGGATGTTCAAAATAGCAAAAAAGAGCAGAGATTTGGAAAGATAAATATTAAACTTACTACGGAAAGTGATTGGAGGGAAAAGGTATTCTTACACATTGTTCATAGATTTACCTTTTCTTTTTGAGTAGACTACCAAAAAAAAAAAAAAAAAACCCTCAAAATTTATCACTATTTATGGTTTAACACTTGAATCCTTATTTTAAAAAAATGAATTAGTTGGCCTTCAACTTGCTTTCAGTATACTTTAGTCTTTCCTTTAACATTTCATGTACTTTTGTCCCAAAGTTTTTACTTTGAACAACATTTTGGTCCTTGAGCTTTCAAACAAAATGACAATTTAATTCCTAAAGTGTTAGAAGAAGGTGAAGGAACAGTAGGCTGAGGGATTAAAGGATTCTTGTACAGAAGACAATAGCATTATTGGAGGACTAAAGTGTGTATTTTTCCAAAAGTCAAATAGCTATTTAAGTGTTACAAAAGAAAGGTTTCAGATATAAATAGTGATAAACATCAGGGATGGTTTTTGTAATTTACTTTATCATTTTATATAAAGATCATTTGATGTTTTTCTATTTACATTTCTCCCAAGATTGTCAGGCTTCATTTGCTTTTGACTACAAAGGAATCTGCTATAAATGTGCCTTTGAACTTGGAGGCTCGTCGCCGTATTACTTTTTTTGCAAATTCCTTATTTATGAACTTGCCACCTGCTCCAAAAGTTCGAGACATGCTCTCCTTCAGGTCAGTAATTAAGAAACCATTTTTATAACAGACAATACTATAGGTTGCCAAAGGGTGAGAACAAATATTATCTATGCTTTCATAATGGAAAGCCTTGTAATTGTAGTCACTTCAAAAGAAAAAAAAAAGTGATGAATTTCATGTCTTAGTGTGATAGAAATTGTGTTTGCAATGCTTGTCTAATTTATTAAACTTTTAGTTAGTCATTTGTTGTTGTAGTGTGTATTTTCCATACCTGTTGGAGAGTAGCTGGTTGCTATTCAGTATTCAGTCTTCAATAACTATATCAAGGTGTTTGGTTAAATTTTCAAATGGGCAGCTGGTAGCTGTTGGAATGTTGAATGGATGCCATGGATGGTCTGGAATTATATACCAATAACTATATTTTTAAAAATAAATTAACCTAATTATCTAAAATGTTGTAAACAATAACATGATTAACAAATTAGCATTATTAAAAAAATGTGAAACTTGTCAATTATAGAAGTTTTTGCTACTTTAATATGCTCAACTTTTCAAATTACAATATAAGACCTTTTATTTTTATTTTTTCATTTTTGATCTAAAAGTAATTAACTATTATTGGTATTGTTATTATTATGATGATGACCATATTGGTTAAGATTATTTTTTTGCAATTGTTATTACTATATATCAGATGTATATGCTTAACTCATTTAAAACAATTATAATTACATTGATAATAAAAATATAATTTTATGTTCATATTACTCATTGAACATATTCTTAGGAACAGCTTGCTAGCTATCAGTTGTAATGAATGGCTAAGGCATGCAAATTTTATATAATTAGATAACATGCTTCTATCATAGAGAAATTGTCCATTGATAAGAAAATAGATGGCTGCTTATATTCAAACTTTCTTGGCCTGATGTTAAATGTTTTTTTTCCTCCTGATATACTAGTGTTTTGACTCCATACTTTAAAGAACCTGTTTTATTTTCGAATGAGGAGCTTAATGAAAAAAATGAAGATGGGATATCAACTTTGTTCTACCTTCAGACGATTTACCGAGGTGAGTTTTAGATCTGTTGCAGCATAATGCTCTTTTGTTAATATGGTGAGTTCAAACTTACAAAACAGTTGACCACATCTCAGATGAATGGAGACATTTTGAAGAACGAACACATAATTATCAACCCAAAGAATCGGATGAGGCACTTCGTCATTGGGTATCCTACAGGGGGCAGACACTTGCTAGAACAGGTATTAATATATTGTAGTAATTTGGATGTTATCATGTACTGGTTTCTTTTCTATCTGCAGCTTATTTATGTTGTCATCAATTTATTATTTCCACCAGTAAGGGGAATGATGTACTATAAGAAGGCTTTAGAACTTCAGTGCTCTCTGGATGCAACAGGAGACAATGGTTTGATTTCCATACAGATACTTCGCTGCAACTTGAACTTTGTGGTTTGGTTTTTAGTTGCATTCTTTCTTTGATAAACTAGTTGCTGTTTTGTTTCCAGCAAGTAAGGACTCTAATGACCTGGATCAGATTAACGATGAACTTGCACAAGCTTTGGCTGACTTGAAGTTCACCTATGTTGTTTCTTGTCAAATTTATGGGAAGCAGAAAAAAGCTACTGATACTGCACAAAGGAGTTGTTACAGTAATATTCTAAATCTCATGTTAAAGTAAGTTGAAACCATTGTTCTATGTACTCTGAGCAGTTGACTGTTCAAGTCTGAGAAGGCACATCTTTAAATTTGTAAAATTGCTGCAGGTATCAATCACTACGTGTTGCTTACATTGATGAAAGGGAGGATACAGTGAATGGAAAATCTCAAAAGGTTTATTACTCTGTACTGGTAAAAGGAGGTGAGAAGTTGGATGAGGTATGGAAACTTTCCTCCTTCATGTGAAATCTGTTTGCTGCAGGATTTCTAAGCTAAGTCTTCAGTTCCATTTGCTGATTCCATAATTTAAGCATTGTGAATTTCCTATTTTGCTTTAAGAGGTATCCTTTGGTAGAAAGACCTAATTGATTGTGCTTAACCACTTCTGTGCCTAAAACATTGAAAATGGGAGTAAAAATAACCTTTGTTAATGAAAGTGAATCTGATTGAGCAATGCGTACAAGTGTTTCTTTTTCTTTGTTTTTTCGCTGTCTCTTAAATTATAGGGTTAGTTCATATTTCCTGATGTTTTATCTACGAACTGTGCAACTAGCAAACTACATAAGCACAGTGAATGAAGTGCCTTGCTGCAAAAGGAAAAATACCTGTTCTGCTGCAGTGCAGGTGGCTTTGTGACCTGCATTTCCAGCCTCTAGATTTAGAACCTGGATTTTGAGAAATTCAGGACGCAACACGTGCAATCCTCAGAGTGTACTTCTTTTGCTCATTAAGTCCTGAATTTCTTTTATCCTATAATCAAATCCAAAAACCGTAAGAAATCTGGTAGATATGTTGTCCATTAGTCTCAAATTGTTAAGTCTAATGGGTCTAGTGAAGGTTAATGTTTGCAATTTAGTCATTTTCTTTTCATAGAATCTAGGAGTGGTGAACCTTTTGAGCCTTTGAAACAAGTTGTGAAATTTTGATTATTGATTTGTTTATTATTTTAGTAGTTATTTTATGTATCTTCCCCAACCTAGACACATCCTCTCACTATGAAGTAATTATAACATTACTAGGAAATCTACCGAATCAAGCTCCCAGGGCCCCCAGCTGACATTGGCGAAGGAAAACCTGAAAATCAGAATCATGCCATTATATTCACTCGTGGTGAAGCCCTTCAGACAATAGATATGAATCAGGTACCTTATAGTGCTTGTCTTTTTCTTTTTGTCTTAGAACGTCATCAGTTCATTGTGTAGTAATTCATTGTCTTTTCCTTGTTTTCAGGATAATTACTTTGAAGAAGCTTTCAAAATGAGAAATGTATTGGAGGAATTTGTAAAACCTCGTCGTGGGCCACGAAAACCTACAATTTTAGGTCTAAGGGAGCATATATTTACTGGAAGGTCAGTCTTGCCATTATTTTTATAAATTTAAACGTTTATTTATTTATTTTCAATGTTTGTATCATACACATAATTTATGATGCTCAGTCTTGTGCTGAAACATATTGATAGGATAGGAGTGTGCATATGGGTAGCTTAGTTAAAACAAACTTACTTTTAAGGGTATCCTCTTAAAAGCTAAACTAGCCACACTTAACTACCTAACTGAATTGCTGCCCATCAGTTCAGTTAGTAGGCTTTTGAATACTGTTTTATCTCTCTCTCTCTCTCTCTCTCTCTCTCTCTCTCTCTATATATATATATATATAGGTCCTCAAATTGGTATTTAGATCTAGCTGTTAGAAAATAAGCAAAAACTAATCTGGGACTTCCAAGACACAAATGAAATAAGACTTCTAAAGATATGAGCTCATCATAAATTAATAATCCAAATGCTAATCTAATTCCACCGTACCAACAAAAACTGAAAAATGAAACTTCAGTAGCAATAGAGTTGTATAGCATAAATTTCATTAATAAACTGAAGTCCAGTTCGGCTGTCGCACACTTTTATGAAGGATCTGAAATACAAAGTGGAAATACTATGTAATAGAAAGAAATTCATTGTTTATTTTATTTCAAGTGACTGGAAGTGATATTTTTTTCCTAATTAAAATAATCAAATTGAATAAAAAACTGAACAAGAAAAAAGAAAAGAGTAGAATGACAGAAAGAAAATTATGATACTTAAATTCCATGAGCTTTGGTGAGATATTGCGGTTATCTGGTTATGACTAAAGAACATTTGCAAGTTGGAATTCATGCTTAATTGTTTCTTTTCGTTTACAGTGTTTCATCACTTGCTTGGTTCATGTCCAATCAGGAGACCAGCTTTGTAACGATTGGCCAACGTATTTTGGCTAATCCTTTGAGGTAAAATAACAAATCAGTGATCGCATGTGCCATTACATACAATGTACATTTGGCTTGATCCTTCTCTTGTTTTGACTTTTGTAAGAGTGTCTTAATCTTATATTCTCTCCGCTTAATTTTCCGTGAATTTCAACAACAGGAACATGTGTTTTTAAAGCCTAAAAGAAAATGGTTTATCACTTTGGAGTGTGGGGAAATAATTATAAACTAGTAACTTTTTGACTTCTATTTGAAAGAGACTAGTAGTTTCTGC
>CATIWO010148464.1:0-15226 GCA_949673435.1 Macaranga tanarius | reverse complement strand
AAGAAGTTGATAATGTACAAGTGCTTGTAGATAGAGCCAAGTGGAGCCAAACTCAAAAGGAAGATAACTACAAGAACAAGAAGGCTATGACCATTCTTCTTGCATCTATGTCTAGAGAAGAAGGTGGTAAAGTACAACATTGTATTTCGGCTAATAAGTGTAGGAGACTCTTAAGAACCACTATGAAGGTAATATTTAAGTGAGAAGTAAGAAGGTTCAACTCTATGTGTACGAATATGAGCTATTCAAGATGAAGCCTCAAGAATCCATCGCCGAAATGACAAATAAATTAAATGCTCTTCTTACAACCTTGAGGAAGTTGGAAAAGCATTACTCAAAAGAAGAAGTCAATACAAAAATCGTGAGAGTACTACCTAAGAAGGATGGGGAATCAAGAGTTACTTCTGTTGAGGAAGCTCATGATTTGTCAAAGCTCTCCACTGATATTATTATTAGAAAATTATTGATTCATGAGCTCACTCTAAAGCAAATAGAGGAAGAGAAAGTGGAAAAAGATGAGAAGAAAAAAGGAGTTACCTTAAAAGCTATTCAAGATGATAGTGAAGAAGAAAGTCCTGAGGACTCTAGTGATGATGATGATGAAATAGCTATGATCACTAGAGGTTTCAAGAAATTTCTTAGAAAGAAAAATTTCTCAAGGCAAAGAGACAATAAGAAGAATGAAGGAAAGAGGAAAAAAGAAGTCAATTGCTATGAATGCAAAAAACTAGGTCATATAACAAATGAATATCCAAAGCTCAAGTTCAAGAGTAAAGGAGCTAAAGAAAAGAAGAAGGCTTTCAAAGCAACTTGGGATGATTCATCTGATTCCGATAGGGAGGAGGAAAACCAAGAAATGGCCAATCTATGCTTCATGGCTCTTGAGGATAAAAAGGTACCATCTATTTCTTATTCTTCTCATTGTGATGATGATGAACTCGATTGTTTTAAAATGCAAAAATTTACTTTCAAAAAAAAGTTTTACAAACAAGAGTTTTCAAAGACGTCAAAAGAATTTGAGATTTGGAAAAATAAATTTTTTAAAATTATTTAATCAAATGAACAACTCTCCAATGACTTAAAAGCCTCTAACTCTTTAAAGTGTGAGCTTGATAAGAGCAAAGAAGAGAATGAGAAGCTTTCAAAGGAGATGCTTGAGTTAAAGAATTCCATTTTAAAATTTCATATAGGAAAGGAAAGTCTTGACAATATTCTAGTATCACAAAAAGGTCACAAAAATAAATGTGGTCTTGGATATGTTAGCAATACTCCTTCATCATCATCTAATCAAAATATATTTGTTAAAGCCAAGATGAACACTACACATACATCCATAAGTGGTACTAAGACTTTACCTACACATGCTAAAGAGTCTTACATGCCTAGAGCCAAGTTTACAAATATAAATTCACATATGGCTCAAAGGTCTAAGGCTCAACCCAATAGACCTCAATCTAGGCATGCTTACATGTACACAAGGAGGCACACACCTAGGACAAATTTTAGGCACCAAAAATAGCATATAATCATATGAATGCTGAATTTTATGCTCCTAAGATGTACATGCACATGCCATACTCAAAAATGTCATCTAGGAATGTTAGAACCAATTTGCATAAAAGAAACAATGCAAGTCATGCACATGGAAGAAATAGGTTTGCAAATGTGAGATGTTTTTATTGTATGACCTTAGGACATACTAGCAATGTATGCTACTATAGGAAATTGCATATGAACTTGTTGTCTAAAGATTTTGGTGATGCTAATCAGCCTAGACCACTTAAGGTTTGGGTACAAAAGAATGCTTGAATTGTTGTTATGTAGGTGTGCTTGAAATCCACCAAAAGTAAGAGCCAATGGTACTTAGATAGTGGATGTTCAAGGCACATTACGGGAGACAAAGATCAATTCATTTCTCTTGAGTCTAAGGATGGTGGCAATATCATATTTGGAGATAATGCAAAAGGTAAGATTATTGGAATTGGTCAAGTAGGTAATCCTAAAACTCTTTCTATTCATAAAGTGTTACTTGTTGATGGCTTAAAGCATAATTTGCTTAGTATAAGTCAATTGTGTGATATGGAAAATAAAGTAACATTTTATCCTAAAAATTGCTTTGTTAGTAACCTTAGTGATGACAAAGTAATCTTTAAGGGTGAAAGGCTAGAAAATATTTATATGATTGATTTAAATGAAATTTGTCATATTGAATATAAATGTTTGTTATCTATTTCCCATGACACATGGATATGGCATAGAAGATTAGGATATGCTAGTTTTGATTTAATTGATGAACTTGGTAGTAAAGAACTTGTGAATGGGTTACCCAAACTTAAGTTCAATAAGGACAAGATATGTGATGCTTGTCAAATGGGAAAACAAACCAAGTCTTCATTCAAACTCAAAAATAGAATGTCAACCTCTAAACCATTAGAATTAATTCACATGGATTTGTTTGGACCAACTAGAGTTGCCAGCTTAGGTGGAATGCATTATGCATATGTGCTTGTTGATGATTACTCTAGATACACTTAGGTATGCTTTCTAGCTCACAAGAATGGTGCATTTGATGCTTTCAAAAATTTTGCAAAAAGAGTTCAAAATGAAAAAGGATTTTGCATTATTAGCATTAGAAGTGACCATGGGACTGAATTTCAAAATGAATTATTTGAATCCTTTTACAATAAAATGGTATTTCACACAATTATTCTTCACCTAGAACACCTCAACAAAATGGGGTAGTTGAGAGGAAGAATAGAACATTGGTAGAGATGGCTAAAACTATGCTCCATGAATATAAATTTCCATTGTATTTTTGGGCGGAAGCCGTCAATACCGTATGCTATGTTTCAAATAGAATTTTTAAAAGACCTATTTTGAATAAAACTTCTTATGAGCTATGGCATGGAAGAAAACCAAGAATTTCATATCTTAGAGTATTTGGTTGTAAATGCTTTATATTGAACACCAAGGATAATCTTGGGAAATTTGATTCCAAAGCTGATGAAGGAATTTTCCTAGGCTATTCCACCTCTAGCAAAGCATATAGAATTTTTAATAAAAGAACTCTAGTAGTTGAAGAGTCCATGCATGTTATTTTTGATGAATCTAAACCACTTGATCTGAGGAAGGATTGTGTTGTTGTTGATGACTTTGTAGGTGACTTCATGGACATAAACTTGGAAGATAATGGTCCATCAAGATCATTGGAACAAGAAGAAGCATCAAAAGAGGAAGTTCAAGAAGCATCCTCACCAATGATGGAGCTTCCAAAATATTGGCACTACAGGAAGGATCATCCTAAGGATCTAATTATAAGTGATACATCAAAAGGGATAACCACTAGATCTTCCTTTAAACCTTTAGTTAATCTTGCTTTTATTTCTTAAATTGAGCCAAAGTCTATTAATGAGGCTTTGGAAGATGAATATTAGGTACTTGCTCTGCAAGAGGAACTTAATCAATTTGAGAGAAATAAGGTTTGGGACCTAGTTTATAGACCCAAGAACCATCCTATTATTGGCACCAATTGGGGTTATAGAAACAAATTGGATGAACAAGGTGTCATTACTAGGAATAAAGCAAGATTAGTGGCCAAAGGTTATAATTAAGATGAAGGTATTGATTATGATGAAACCTTTGCCCCCGTTGCAAGGTTAGAGGCCATTAGGATGTTACTTGAATTTGCTTCTTACATGGATTTTAAGTTATTTCAAATGGATGTGAAGAGTACATTTTTGAATGGTTATATTCAAGAGGAGGTGTATGTTGAACAACCTCCCGACTTTGAAAATCACATTTTTCCTAATCATATTTTTAAATTAACTAAAGCATTGTATGGATTGAAACAAGCTCATAGAGCTTGGTATGAAAGGTTAAGTAGCTTCCTATTAGAGAAGGGGTTCTCAAAAGGAAAGGTTGATACTACACTTTTCATTAAGAAATTCAAACAATGATTTATTAATTGTGCAAATATATATTGATGATATTATATTTGGTGATATTAACCATTGCTTGTGTGAGGATTTTGCTAAGATAATGCAAGGTGAATTTGAGATGATCATGATGGGTGAGCTTAAATTCTTCCTTGGACTTCAAATCAAGCAATGCAAGGATGGTATCTTTATCAACCAAGCAAAGTATACTAGTGACATCCTTAATAAGTTTAGGATGGATGGAGCTAAACCAAGAAAAACTCCAATGAGTACCACCACCAAACTAACTAAGGATGAAGTGGTAAATAAGTTGATGAAAAGAAATTTAGAGGTATGATCGGATCCCTCCTTTACTTAACCACTAGTAGACCCGATATAATGTTTGCTACATGCTTGTGTGCTAGATTTCAATCTTTTCCTATAGTGTCTCATTTAAATGCCATAAAATGCATCATGAAGTTTTTGAATGTTACATTACATTTAGGACTTTGGTATTCTAGAAGTGCATCTTTTGAGTTAGTTAGTTATTCGGATGTGGATTTTGCAGGTAGCTTATTAGATAGAAAAAGCACTTCCAAAACTTGTCAACTTTTAGGTCAATATTTAGTTTCTTGGTTTAGCAAGAAACAAGTTTCGGTAGCCTTGTCCACAACCGAAGCCGAATACGTAGCGGCTAGTTGTTGTTGTTCACAAGTCCTGTGGCAAAAACAACAACTTATGAATTATGGCATTACAATTGATCACATCACAATTAAGTGTGATAATACAAGTGCTATTAATTTGAGTAAAAATCCCATTCAGCACTCTAGGACTAAGCATATAGACATTAGACATCATTTCTTACGTGATCATGCATTGAATGGTGACATTACACTTATGTCTGTTGATACTAATCATCAATTAGCTGATAGTTTTACCAAGCCTCTTAATGAAGAGAGATTTAATTTTATTAGACAAGAGCTTGGTATGTTGGATGGTTCTAGTATGCATTAATTCTTTAATATATGTATTAGTTGAGTATCTTTTAATGCTAATAAATAATTAATTATTGAAATTAATTCAAATAATTAGTTATTTAAATAGCCTAATTGATTTTATGTCTTAGTGATCCTTGGCATTTGCATGATTTAAATTTATTCATTCATACTATGAACAATATTTTTGTAAAATAAACTTTATTTCTGGTCAATTTGGTCCCAAAGGACTAGAATGCAAAACAGCCAAAAACTTGGAGGACCATGCGGCATTTTTGTCATGAGCTGCCAAGCCTGCGATGCAGGCAGCAAGCAGCGCACCGAGAGCACATTGATTAAATTACTCTTTCAGAACAATAGCCGTTTGGCTCTTTTTTCAAATTTTTAAATTACTCTTTACTTCTTTCCATGCAAAAACAGTCTTCTATCCTTGACCATTAATTAAAGATGATCTAATGGTCATAATTGTGTATTTTGGCTATCAATACTAGTTTTTTTTTTTAAGAAAATCATCCCATTCTCTACTTTTCTTCACACTTTGCATATTTCAAATTCTCACTTTCCTAAGCCTTCACTCTACTCAAATTTCTTCCACTCTATCAATTATTTTCTCTCAATGGCACCAAAGAAAAGCTCAAGGAATGAAGCTTCTTCCTCCACTCATCTAAGAAGAGCAACTAAAGAACAGCTTCATAGAGCTCCTCCAATCTCCTACACTAATGCTCAAATTAGACAAAGAGCTCAAGATTTCTCTCAAAGGAATCAAATTCCTTCAAGATTCATGTCTACAGCTACACTTGAAAGTCTTGGCATTTATAATGAAGTCAAAACTCTCCTTGAAAGAGTAGGTCTTTTTCAAATAGCTTTTGATAATATTCCCTCCTATCCTACTCTTATTATTGAATTTCTTTCATTTTATTATCTTAGAACACAACATATTGATGAACATAATCCTTTCCATAACATGAGGTTTAGACTTGGGGTTAGGGATAGATTTCTTACTTCTAAAGATTTTGATTTAATTTTTGGCTTCACTAGTGGTGGCTCTCATCAAGTTAATACTATGTGGTCACCTCACTCCTTTTGGATAAGACAATGCAAGCCAACCTCTTCACATTTTGTACTCGGTCATACTAAGTCTTCTTCATTCCAATCTAAATCCCTTTGGTACATTCAAAGGTTTCTTGGTTTTTTAATCAATGCTAGGGGAATTAGTCATGAGGCAATTTCCTTTAATGATCTTTACCTTCTTCATTGCATGGTAGATGATGACAAGATTGATATGGGAAGATTGTTTTAATGGAAGCTTTGGCTTCTAAGTGATAGCATTTCCGGAAATATTTGCATTGGTGCTTTTATTTCCAAGATTGCTCAATATTTTTGAATCAACACTTCAAATCTTGAAACTCTTCCATCCACTCTTCTTGATGACACCTTCATAAAAATTGTAAACTTTTCAAGAAGTTGAATAACCTTTGGTATTAGAAGGAGGAAGAAATTGAAGAAACTCATGAAGAAGATGTATTTGAACAAATTGAGCAATATCAAACTCAAGAGGAGGGAGAAATTCCAATGACTCAATCTCAACCTTCTCAAAGGAAAAGGACTAGAGGAGAAAGGTCCTTAAGGGATTCTCAAGCTCAAGATGACAATCCTCCACAGGTTGGACAAATCTTTGATAGATTGTCATTGGTAAAAACCAACTTTAACTCAAGGCTTGATTATTTGCAATTTCATTTTGATTCTCGCCTTGACCACCTTGAGTATGATGTGCTCATCCTCCACCTCCTCCTCAAGATCCTTAATCTTTAGCTTTTTCTTAATCAATTAGTTTAATTTTTATGTGTTTCTCTTTTCATTTCAATGTTGCATTACCATCAAAGGATCTTTAGGACTTATATTTATTGTACTTTGTCTCTCTTTTATTAATGAAAGTTCTATTATTGTTAATTTTTTGTGCACTTTATCTCTATTGCTTTATCTTTCTATTTCTTATATTCCTTTTTGTACTTTGATAAAAGGGGGATAAATATTTATACTTATATCATAATTTTTTTAAAATTTTCTGCATTTAAATAAAAGTATGCACACTCTAAGGGGGAGTATTTTAACAAATTACTCATATGTGCACAAATTACTTTTAATGTGTTAAAATGCAAGATATAGTAAGTGCACATAATTTTAAGTGTTGTATACTTTTCGTTTATCTTTAGTTTATTTTTAGTGCATATCTTGATATATGATTCACACTTTGAGGGGGCGTATGTGAATACACTTAAAACACACACTTGCACTTGATTTATTACTCTCTCACTTAAAATTATTTGTCAAAGTCAAAAAGGGAGAGATTGTTGGACATTTGCATGATCATCAATCTAAACCTTGGTTTTGATTTGAACAAATAATTTTAATTATCTAATGTTTTCATTTAAGTGTGAATATAAGCTAGGTTGTGCTCAAGTCTAAAGGACAATGTGCAATGATGTTTGAAGCCTAATCAAGTCTTCTAAAATTCACATGATTAATCCCAATTGAAATCCAATGTATATGGATCAAAAATTGAAGTTTTTGAAGTGTCTTGCATGCTCACGGTTGCGAGTGAATAGTGTCTAGACCGTGAGGAAATTGGGCATTTAAAGTGAGCAAGCAAAGCAAAGCAGACAGAGCGAGAATTCTGGTTTGCTCACGGTTGCATGCTCATGGTCGCAAGCATGCAGGTCGCGACTGCGATTGTGCGCTCATAGTCGCTACCGGGACCGTGAGCAAGCACCTCCATAGCACAACGGGCAAATTTGACTCCAACAGCTAGTTTTTCGATGGTCACGATCGTGAGCACTCAATCACGACCGTGAGCACGCATCTATCAGCCTAAAAAGTCACCTTTTTGAAGCACCTTTTAAGGGATATGTTGGGCACAACTTCTAGAGCCTCTTAACAGCTAGTTTCTTGATGTTCACTATAAATATAAGACTTCCAACTTCATTTAAAAAGGTTACAAGTTTTGGTGAAGCATTCAATTTTCTTTAAACATTTGCTCAAGCTCTAAAATTATTGCATTTATTCAACGTATTTGAGAGTTGGGTTTGTAAGATAGAGATAGGTACTCCTTTCTTCTACTCTTTCTTTTGGGATAAAAGAAGTGGGTAGTGAGATGCTATCTCTTGAAGGTTTTGTGTTGAACCAAGAAAAATACTCCTGTTGTATGGTTTGAGTTGAGCCACAAAACTCATCTGGTTGTAACTCAATCTAGTAATAAGATTAGTGTGGGTGTTGAAAATCCTAACTTGGGGATAAGTTAGGTAGAGACGTAGGATTGTTTGAAAATCTGAACTCCTTAAATCATTGTGCATTTGTGTGATTGTTGTTTCTATATCTTCTACCTTTGTGACTATCAATTTCTAATCTTTTCTTAAATTCTCATTAACCCTATTCACCCCCCTATAGGGCTTTTCACACTTGCCAATATTTCCAGATAGCATGGGCCTGTTCAGCATATATTTCATTATTTTAGTTTAAAAAATCACATACACCCTATGTTTTAGCAAATAATGTCTCAGTTTAGTGCATGCAAAATATAACGCCAAACACAATTTCTTAACATATGCATATTTCACCTCTGTAGGAGATAAAATGTTACTCAAATAATAAATAGTCTGCTCTCATCCTATTGAATCATTTTAAGCTAGCAAACATCCAATATGTTCATTTACGATAGATATATAGAGTTCTAAAGGAATTCCCTCTTTAGGGGGAACTAGCACAGGAGGTCAAGAAAGATATTGCTTAATTTTTTTCAAAAGAAATATGGTGTTTTTATTCCCATTTAAAACCAGCTTCTTGTTTCAATTTTAACAGATCAGAAAATACCTTAGTCTTTCCAGCAAGATTAGAAATAAACTTGCGAAGGCAATTCACATGTCCTAGGAACTTCTGCAGCTCCTGCTTGGATTGAGGCAGCTTGGCTTTCAAGCACAGCCTTTGCCTTATTTTTATCCACCTCCACGCCTTTCTGGTGCACTAAAAATCCTAAAAAATTTCCAGCCTAGATACAAAAAGCACATTTAGGGGGATCAAGCTTTAACTGATAAATTCTCATTCTTGTAAAGTTTTTTTTTAAATATAAAATATGATCAGTGGCTTTTTTAGATTTTACCATAATATCATCAATATAAATCTCCATATATTGGCCAATCATATCACGAAAGATCGCATTCATGGCCCTCTAATAGGTGGCACCTGCATTTTTCAATCCGAATGGCATGACCAGCCATTCCAATATCCTAATAGCACCAGGACACCGGAAGGTAGTCTTGGAAATATCTTCTTTGGCTATAAAAATTTGATTGTAACCTAAAAAGCCATCCATGAATGACAACAATTCATTCCTGGTAGCAGAATTAATTAGAATGTCAGTTACAGGCATAATGTATATATCCTTGGGGGTAGCTAAATTCAGGTATTTGAAATTAACATAAACTCACAATTTTCCATTCTTTTTCATAACAAGCACTATATTATATATCCACTCAGCATACCTAGTTGGCCTTATGAAGCCAGCCTTAAGGAGCTTTTGAATTTTATCCTTCACCTTCAGCTCTACCTCCTTTGACATTCTCCTAAGAGGCTACTAGAATGGGCGAAACTCAGGCTTGATAGGGAGGTGGTGCTCAACTACCTCTCTACTCAATCCTGGCATCTCTGTGTAATCTCATGCAAAACAGTCTTTGAATTTTTATAGTAACTCTATTATTTCTTTCTTCAATTCAGGCTTCAGTAAGAAATTGATATAAGTAACCCTTGGCTCCTGATTAGTGCCAAGGTTTATTTCCTCCAGTGGATTCTGTACCTTATGCTTATAATCCTCTAGGCGAACTAGTGCCTCTTATACATCTTCCATTTTTAACTCTTCTTCACTCTCGTCTGGTTCTTTTTCACCTAGAATTTATGCCCCATCTATGTCCATGTTTTCTCTAACTATTTTTTCCAACACCTACTGCATTTGCACCTTTCATATGGCAGCTGCATTACTGGTTGTTCTTCCTTTATATAGTTACTCTATAAGAGGATATTCCATAGGCCTATATGGCACGATAGACTTGTACAGCAAATTTGATTGTTGTTGAAGCACTTCCTCTATATCTACTTTTAGATCAGGAACATGTTTTGAGTTAGACTTGGGCTTTCCTCTAATGAACTTGATAGGCCTAAGGTCCACATCATAGAATCTAGCTTCCAAATTATCTAAACAAGCATTGAAAGGCTTATTGTCTGCCTATACCACTTCTACCTTATCATCAATGCACAGAAGCAAAAACTGGTATAGAGAGGAAGCTACACATCAATTAGCGTGAATCCAGTCCTTTCCTAGTAACAGATTATAGCTGGCAGTAGCTTCTACCATAAAGAATGCATTGAGAGACTTTTTACTTCCCACAATGATCTCAGCTGACAGTACTCCAATTATTTTTATGAATTCTTCTATGAAAGCAGCCACTGTGATATTAGTGGCTCTCAGCTCCTCTTCTTCTTGACCCAGTGAATGCAATAATCTGAGTGGCATGATATTCACTGCCGACTCATTATCAATAAAGAATCTAAAAAAGGGTTTGCCATTAAGATACGACCTAATATAAAGAGGTATGATGTGTCTAGTTACCTCCGTAGATGGTCTCTCCATAATATCTCTCTTAGGGAAATTCATCCTAGTGGCCAGTGACCCCACTAATAGGTTTCTCATCTTCCAAGGGTAATGCCCCCTAAGTCTCTTGAATTTCAACCACGTCTTCTTCAGCAACACTATGTTGCATCATAAATTCTTTAGGTAGAGTAACTGAGAATGTGGCATACCCGAATGGTATTAGTTCGCCATTCACAGTGAAGCTGTCAATCTCCATGTCATCCTACACGTTTGGTTCATTAAAAAATGGCATTAAATCTTCTGAGCTGCTAATAGATTCTTCAACCTCCATGTCAGAAGTTGAATCCTAAGTTGCCTTACATCTGAATTTGGAGGTTATACTAGATTGGATCTCTTATTCCTTTTGCCTTCTTTCAGCTGCTCTCTGCCTTTGGAGCCTCCTCTTCTGCGTCTGGGTAAGTGGTTAAGGAAACTTTTATGTTCCACCCTACGCCACTGCTAATTGGATTGTACAGGAGGAGGTAGAATGAACCCGGGTTGAATCCTCTGGAACTTGGTGGTGATCTTTTTTCTTCCCTCCTTCCTCTAAGCCTGTAACTCCTTTTTGATGCAAAGGAATGGGAAAATCTTTTATTTGCTAAATCTTGCTATAACTGTGGTCTCCAATGGTTTCTGCCTCTGAATAGTTTTTGTTTGAACCTTAGATTTATTTTTACTCCACATTCTCTTTCTTCCATCCTGTAAAAACAATACTACTCACAGGAATATTATTAGTAAGTGGTTTAAAATATTTTACCATGTAGTCAAACTTACCAGAAGGCTGGCCCAGCGTATCCCAAACTTACTGCTTTTCTTTGATCTTTTTCTTTAAGTCTAGTAAGCCCCTCAAATTAACATTAATAGAATTTACTATAGCCACTAGGGGAAAAGGATCTTCTTCAATCAGCATTGCATCCTTTTTCTCAAAGAATTTTAAGACACCCTTATTGATTCGGTCTTGTACCACATTTCTAAACACCCAGCATGCATTAGTAGAATGGTTAAGTGAATTATGGTACTTATAGTAGTCCTTCCCCTTCAATTCCTCCTTAAATGGAATCTTGTGATCTGGAGGTAATTTGATGAAATTCTCCTTTTGGAGGAAATCAAAGATTTGTTCTATTTTTGAGACTCTAAAAGTGCACTGATTTTGGGGATTAGATCCTTGAGGCTTCTTCCATGCCTTAGGAGCCATTCTTTCTAAAAGCAGACAGACACAAGAACCTGTAGTAACCAGGTCAGCTACTGCTACCTTCAAATTTGATACCTCCTAGAAATAAGTTCCCACAGCATTCTTTCTTCTCTTATATTCTTCTTTCAGCAATTCCTCATACTTAGTTACCTTGGCAGCCAGTTCGTGAAAGTTCCTAAATTCCATGCCTTGAAATTTCTTCTGTAATTCAATGTCCAGACCCCTTTGAGCCATTTTCACATACTCTGACTCAGGGAGAAATATTTTGCACATATTCCTTATCTTTTTAAACCTTGGAATAAACAGGTTTGTAGTTTTACTAGCTCTTTAGGTCACCTTAGATAGCTCTGCTATGCTCACCTCAGGTTGAGCACGGAAGAATTATGTATGAAACTGTCGCTTCATCTCTTGCCAAGTGAAAATAGAGTTCTCGGGTAGAGTGAAATACCATGTAAATAATGCACCTGTCAAGGTATTAGGAAACAGTCTCAATCTATATTTAGAAAAATTTTTATAGTTAGCCAATTCACCACACTGAATTGTGAATCTGGCTATATGTTCCAGAGTAGACTGCTCATCCTCCCCAGAGAATAATGAAAATTTTAGAATGTGATACCCCATGGGATATGGGTTATCTTTGTCAATAGCATCAGGGTATGGCTTGTGAAATTTTAGACGACCAATCTGGCACAGCCCAGGACCATACAGTTCTTGAACAACATCCCTCACAGCATCTAGATCAACTCCACCACCTCTTGAGGCTTGAGGGAATGGCAGATAAGGTTGAGGTACTGCATTAGGCCCTTGAGGAAATTTTAAATTAATTGAAGGAAATGCCATCTGTCCTTAGGGTAATGGACTTTGCCCTTGGTGACCATTGTCCCCCGAGCCTCTTCTTTACTGATTAATCTCCAGATTATAAATTCCAGACTGTGAATTTAGACTTGTCCTGCTAAATATCTAATTATTAAGAGTCAGTCTAGCAGTATTAGAACAGTTACCATTATTACCATTGCAACCACCATTCTTATTAGGCCCTCTGCTAGATTCTTCCCCCATGTGTAGGGGAATATACCTTTCCTCTGTAAAACCCTGGACACCAGTGTTAGGTCTAATGGTAGAAGATTAATTTCCAGTATCTCCTCAGGGTTGCACTGCCACCTTCAAAGATGTGTTCTGCTTCAGGCCCTTACCCATTTTGCTGAATGAGGCAGTGATTTCATGTAAAGTCTGATTCATAGGGTTGCTCATCTGTTGAATTATGGTATTCATATGAGCCATTTAATCGTGAACCTCCTTCAACCCATCCGAGAGGATGGTTTGGGCATCTGTACCCTCTACCACAGTTGCAGTAGTATTAATAATTTCTATTTCTTGACCACCAGATCCAGTTAAGGACTAAGTCTGCTCAGAAGGCACCGGGTTGTCATGTTGTTTAGTATCATCACCAATAGTATTTACTGGCGGGTTGTTAGTAGAGTCACCAGCATTAGAAACGTCTTTTCCACTTCTAAGTCTGGTCATCCTGTTGGAATGGGTCCTACTGGGCGTGCCAAAAGATTGTTGGTGCAATTTTCAGTTGGTTCGAGTTTTGCGAGTGTGCCAAGAGAAACTAATTCTCTAAATTGATAATTACTGACTTATTTTAGATCAATGTGGATTTCCAAACGCCTTTACCACAATTTGTTTGAGTTCTAAGGGATTTGAATTTTTATAATTAATGATGAACAGTAAATTATTTTGCTAAAGGAAATAGTTATTTGGTTAAAGGTAATGATAAACAGCTGAAAGTAATAAAAAATAAGCTTAAGGATTGAAATTGTATTCAAAGAACAGTAAGTACAAGAATGCTAGAGTAAAAGTGTAAAAATGCTAAAACTTAGAGGAAATAGCTATTAAGAAATTGCTAAAGTTTGATATTTGGATTGGTTGATTGATGAGTGTTGATTTGCTGATTGATGATTTGTGTTGATTGTTGATGTCTGTTCATTGTGATGATGCTGCTTGCCTTTTTGTGATCCACGACCTTGCTACAGAAGCAAAGCCTTCCTTCAATTTTGTCAATAATTACCTCCATTAATTTCCTGTAACCTGCGTCCCCTGATTTTCCATCGGCTCTTCAGTGACCAACGGTTACCTTCTAGTTACTTTTGGAAACTTCCTTGACCAGCTCAACAATTCTCTAAGTAAATTCAAGTGGGTTGGACTCAGTATGGGCCTCAATTTTAATATTGGGCCTAAAAATTAATATTAGGTACAAACACTTTTTTTTAAAAAAATATTTCTCTTATATTATTATCATTCAAAATTAAATTAAAATTAAACTTATAAAAAGACAAAATTTAACAAAAATATATATATATATATAAGAAAAAAAAATAATCAGATACATATTATCTGAAGTCTATAAAAAATTCATGTAAATCTATAAAAAAAATGTTTGCATAAACAATTAAAAAAATTATATGTTAAAGGTACTTCATCCCCCAACTAGTCCGCCGGGCCCCAACCCCAACTCCCTCATCTTCCAAAGATACCATCTTATATCATTCAAAAAAAAAAAAAATAACTACCATCTTATACTATTAGATAAATACATTTTAATTTTTTAAAATTTATAACCATCTATTTGAAGTAAATTATTTTTTAAAGAATTAATTTAAAAATAAAAATTTAAAGAATTAATTTAAGAATAAAAAATAATTACTTTTTTTTATGTAAATAAACCCTTCTCTTATGTTAATATTTGACTTACTATTATTTATAATATTTTTATTTTTAAAACTTTATGAATTCTCAATCTCTCATTGATGAAAATTCATAATTCAATACATAAAATTAAGGAAGGTTTGGAACTTGAAATTTATATTTAAGAGAGTAAACACTCTATCAATGCATTTGATGCTCAACATTTAGTTAATATTAGTATTATACGTGAACTTTTATATAAAATGAGTCAAATATTGTAGCACATACAAAAATTAAACATTAATTCTTTAAAAATTAATCCTGCTTAAAATTTTTAGCAATTTATTTTTAATTATCATTAAATATTTTATTTTATTAAAAATAAAATAATTACTTTTATTTGGTAGTGTGTCATGTGTACCGGAAATAAAATAAGGTAGATGATTATCTTACTAATTTAGCATTACAACATGCTAGAGGAATTAAATTGTTATCCCATCCCTGGGTCAGGTGTATGGGTGACAAAATGGGTGGGTTGAGTGGGTATGGGTTGGGTATATATGGGTAAGATCCTTAATTACCCATTTATTATTTACATGGGTACCCAAACTCATTTAACCCATATAAAATATTACCCACCCATTTACCCATTTAAATTTTTTATTTGTATATAAATTTTTACATATACTCAAATTTTACATAATAATTAAATATTAATATTAATATCAATTTCAATATTTAAATATTAATATTTATATTA
>CATIWO010148435.1:0-11675 GCA_949673435.1 Macaranga tanarius | reverse complement strand
AATATTAAATAAAATATATTAATTAGAAAAAATTATACATAAATATTAAAATTATAAATAAAAAATATTTTTTTAGTTATATAATTAAAGAATAAGCTTAAAAAATTATAAAATAATAAATAAAAAATAAAATTAATTAACCGAATAACCGAACCGAGTCGGTTCGATTAATTTCGGTTTTTCCTCTGATTCGGTTGGGTCACAATTCTCTCTTGGTCGGTTTTGGTGGTTCTTTGACCGAACCGACCGATACTTAGCCCTAGCTACATGCAGAAATAGTTTTATCATCATCATGTTAATTTGTTACCGAATTACTAAAACTAATCAAAACTGAGTTGGATAAATGTAATGGAGATCTAAACTTACAGGGCATTCTTTAGTGGAGAAAAGGATATGTGAGGTTAAGGAAGAGAGTAGAGAATGTATACCTTATGACCGAACTATGGAAAGAAGAGAATGTACACTCATCTCTAAAAAAAAGAATAAAAAATGATATTTTTTGAAAAAAAAAAAACAAAAGCACATGCTGCAAGCAATGAATTTCCAAGAAATAACAATCCTGTGAAATAGGACACAACACATTCACCTTGGGCCAGTTTGGATAGAAGTTGCCAAACTTGGCCTAAGTATTTGGGTTAGGATAAATCCAAGGGAGACATTTTTTCCCTTTCAAAATTTAAGAGTACCAGTACATTCCATACTTTTTCTCCATGATGACTGGTTACAAATCATAAAAAGAAAGAAAAATGTCCAAAAATGACCGTTATGTTTACTCTTATTCCCACTTTGGCACCCTTAACGCCCTAAATTGGTTGCATTTAAACACTACCAATAACTCTGTTAATTCTTCCCGTCAGAATCAGGTTATGTGGCCAAGTGGGTGAGTCCCATTTAAAATAAACAAAGAAAAGAAAAAAACACGCTGGGAAAGTCATGAAACAAAAAAAGAAAAAAAAGTCTTCTTCATCTTCTTCTTAACTAAACCTAACCCCCAAATTCAAAAAACTAAATTGCTAAACTGAAGAAACAATCAATAGTGAGAGCATCAGCATCAGCCTCAAAAACATCAGCAACAAGAAAATTAGTTAACACAATCAATGAAAATCAAGTCAGACATTTGTTGGAAAATCAATCAATAACAGAAAAAAGAGAGTTTTCACTTGCAGCAAATTCATTGTAATCAAACTCGGAAAATCTCGCAATCCTGGTGTCCCCCGACCAATTTTTTTACAACTTGACTGGTTCGGATCTGGGGCAACTCAGTTTTGGATACCCATCTAGCAGTTGTGGTGAGGGAGATGAGAATTGTACGAGAACTGGTGAGGTTTTAATGAGAAAAAATGGTAACAGACAAACAGGAAAAATCTTATTGTTATTTGGTGTTTGTGCTTATAAAGCTTTAAATAAGTGTATTGAATATGTGAATAGTGATGATAAAGGTGGATTTTGTTGCCTAGTGAGATTATTGGGTTGAGTGCAGTTTCAATTGAAAAGGAGATTATTGAGTTTGTTAGTGAGGGAGGGAATGACAGGGAAAAAGAAAGATTGATCTTAAGTTTGAGGAGTTGAATAAATTGAAGCAGTGTTTGGGTCCAGGTATTGTGTTGAATTTTGGAGAGTTGAAAGTTTTGGTTGGTGAAAATTCATCCAGTGAAGCTGTGAGTTATTTGGTTATGAAATTAACTGGTTTATTGGATGATTTAAGGGAGAAGTTGTGGATGGGAGGGAGCTGCAGCTAGGAAAAATAGAAGATAATAAGTTTTTTTCTTTTCGCATCTTTTCCAGAGTCCTTTTTTTTAAAAAAATGTTAAGTGGGACCTGTCCACTTTGCCACATAACCTGACTCTAATAGGAAGAATTAACAGAGCTAGTGGTTGTGCTTAAATGCAACCAATTTGGGGTGTTAAGGGTTATAATTGTATCTTAAACATAAAGTGCCAAAGTAGGAATGGAAGTAAACATGAAGTTCATTTTAAAAAAGCTTCCACAGCTGACAGTAGAACATGGACACAGGACATGGGGGAATAATTATATTTAGAAAACGTGAGTTTATATTGCATCTTCCACAAAGAAAAAGCTATTAAAGTAATGAAACATTTCTTAGAATAATCATTAAGTAAAAAACATGCAACTATAGCAGTGGACATAATTTCCTGAATTCTTTTGTTATTACTTAAAAGAGAGTTCTCATAAGAATAGAAGGATTAGGGGAACTTATATCTTCTAGTAATATTTTCCTATACAATAACCAATGCTTCTAATTTGTTTGTCACTCGTCATATAAACATGCAACAAATTACAGTACATATGTAATTCTAAGCTATTCATTCAAAATAGTTCACCCTGGTTCAAGAAATTCAATTGTCATGTGATCACACATCCACAAACTAAGTCATTTGGCACCCATGACCTAACTCAGTAAAAAACATCGTCATTGTGGCTTCATTTTGAAATACTGAATACAGAAAAGTCTGTTAGAATCGGGTTAAAATTTATAATCTCTAGATTTTTTCCATCAAATATTTGGAAGAACTTCTGGTTTATACTTAAACCACAAGAACACATTCAAAAGCATATTGAAAATGATATATGATTGCACCATCATCTAGGTGAGGTGTTGCAATTAACAGACATAAAATAAGAGAAAATGGCCTTAACACCCTTGCCAAAAATATATTTTCTTTCACAGAGCTACGATGCACAAAAACTTCAACTAGAAGGCATTTCTGCATTTCGGAAATATTTTTGTACCGGAAACTTCAGGAGACTCCTTGGAAAAAATTTAGGGGCTCTTTCCACAAAGTTGCAGGAAAAAAAAATAAAAAATAAAAAATAGTTTTTTTCCTAAATAAAAAAGTAAATTCGAAAAGAATTCTATATTTTTATTAACTAAAAAAAATAATTCATTATTACATTTTCAATTCATAGTAATAAATAATTATTCTATATATATATATATATATATATATATATATAGCCCTATATTTTTAAAAGTTGCTGTTTGACCGTATCCATTTTCATGTATGCGTTTCCGTGCTACTTGGTCACTGAGAATAGATTTTGGGATGTACCATTATAATGTTCCTTTGTTGATACTTTCACATAACCTATGTACACAGACACATGAATGGGGAAATGGGGAAACGGACAGGGGAAAACCACATTTCTAAAAACTATAGAAAACAAAACACTAGGGTCAATTTAAAAATATCAATTAGGTTCAATCCAAAATCTATTTTTCATGACTAGTAATATTCATTATCACAAAAATAATTCTGAAATACAAAAAAAAAAGGATAACCAAATTTACAAGTACAAAACTCTTTTACAACTCTAATATCAAATAATTTGCATGTCATCTTATAATCATAAACATAGCAATAACACTATTAATCATACAAAATTTTCAATAATAAAAAAATCATTTTCCATTTCATTATATTTTTTTAAAAAAAAAGCAGATATTCATTAATAAAATTAAAATATAAAGACTTTATTCACAATATTTATTAGCAATTTTATATATCAATTATAAAATCTTCTACTTCGTTAGCATTTTCTTTTCTAATATATTCTTATTGGCATTTTTAAAATTGCATTAAAATGTAAATATGAGGAAAACAAGTAAATATTAAAAATACAGGATATGTAAATAAACATTAAAAACATATAAAGACATATAAATATAAATCTTATAGATTAATATTCAAAAAATTATTTATTTCTATTAATCAATAATATAATCATAAATAATTTTATTTAGTTAAGAAAAATATTAACTTCATTTTAAATTTGTTTTTTTTTTATTTAGAAAAAACTAAAAGAAATATTTTTTTTATTAATAGTGAGGTCATATGAAAGCATAAATGGGTGTCCGAGTTGAAACTTGAAAGTAAGTGTCCTAATTTTTCAAATTTGTGGAAACGGCTCCGAAATATTTCCAAGAAATTTCCTGAAGTTTCCAACATGGAAACGCTTCCGACACGGGAAAATGTCTACTTATTGAAGTATCCGCACTTCATAGTACATAACTCACAAATATCAATCCAGCAAATAACTTAAATCTAAACCTATTCGATGGAGATATGTTAGAAAAGCACGCCTCTAAAGGCTTGATTGCCATACATAAATTTACTAGGCTGCAACTACAAAAAACTTTGGCAATTTTCTATTAAAAATATAAATAGTCTATTAGTTGTTTACTTTTAACATTTGTTGGAAAAGGGAAAGCAAGAAGGAATTGAGCAATAAACATAATATTTATCCAAAATCCATTTGGCCCAGACTTTCAGGAATTATTGTAATTTTTATTGTTAAAAAAAGCAGTCTACCAGTTGCAACATATGACAATCATTGAAGTATAAAAATCAAACAAATAGTAAGAGCAAAAACTCATATAAATTCAGCAATTACTCATAAAAGAACAGAAAAGCCCAATTAGTCAATAATTCACCTCTGGAAGATTTCCTTCAGCATGCTTAACCTTTTCTAGTTCGTCTGAAAGGCGCCTCAAAGCTTCTTTATGTTCCTCAAGTTTATTTGTGAACTTTGACTTCTCCTAAGATATGTACAAGAAAAGAAAATCTTCAAGATCTTAAAAATGAGCAATTTGAACTAGGCAACACATTTAATGAGAATGTAGTGAAAAAGCATCAGATTCTCAGATGGACCCTGTGCTTCTGTGCATGTACTTCTGTCAAATTTTCTTCCTATGTACTTCTGTGCATGTCGCAAGCAAGGCCTACCTGATCAACCTGTTTGACTTTTTCCACAATTAAGTTCTCTATATTTCTACGATTCTTCTCTTTCTCTGTGCGACGGTCCTCTTTCTCCTTTTTCAATTCATCTCTCTGCCTCTCCAAAAGTTTTTCCAAAATCTGAGACACCAAGGTGTATGTCAGTGGAAGAAAAAAAAAACATAAAAAGACTGCAACAAAATTATCATTAGTAAACCTGTATTCTATGCTCTTTCTCCTCCTTTTCCTTCATAACCTGCTCACCACTGACATTTCCGAGGGACCTTTTACCTACCATGTAGAATTGAAGATCAAAATGATGCACATGGTGGCTAGATAATACTAATAAATTACTGTCCAATATTAGAAGCAACCTTGTTTCAGGTCCTCTATCTGTTTGGAAAGTGCCTGTTTTTCCTTGGTCAATTCGTCCTTTTCCCTTGATAAACTTTCAGATTTTTTCTACCATACATAACCAAATTGTAGAAGCCAATTTAATAATCATGAGTTAACAAAACAAAGCAAGAACTCTTCATAGTTAAAATTACATCCAGATGCATGCAAACGTAATCAACAAAGTGATCTGTATGATGTAAAACCTTCCACTGAATTGCCAACTTCTTCTGCTTCTCTAACTCCAATTTCAGACTAGCCTGAAAAGTAAAACTATGTCAATGAAATCTTTGATTGGACGGATGTGTGTGTATGTTTTTTCTCTTTCTGTGTGTGTGTGGAGAGAGAGAGAGAGAGAGAGAGAGAGAGAGAGAGTACACCACATATAGTCTACAAGCACACACAAAAAAACAAATGTATACTAGTGTACCTCTATTTGCAAAATGTCATTTATCCTTCTCTCCCTCTGACTAAGTTCCAATTCACTCTTCTCAAGGTCTTGCTCCAATTTTGATATAGTCTCCTGCTGTTTTAATGTGAGGTTCTTGAGTTCCTCAATCTCAGATTCCTTCTCTTTCATTTTATCCTGAAGGAAGCCAATGTAAGTATAGTGAAAATAAGAACACAAAGCAAACAATTTAGGCTATTAGAGCAAAAGTAGAAAAAGAAATGCAAACAAAAGGCCAAATGGTCATTACCTGGAATTACAGAAAAAACAAAAATTGATTATACAGTAAATTTAAAACTTGTGGTATTTCTCAAAAGAAAAAAAAAATTGGTAACATCTTTGAGTTTCAGATAAATGTCATTGAGGCCAAATTGTAATTGCCACATTGAATGTGCTCACAATTCCATCCTAGACATACAATGTACTAGTTAAAACCAAGGCCCAAATACTTGCAAATTTACAATTTAAAGCCTGGACAACTACACAAATGTCAAATCAATCATGATAGAATTTTCTCTTTGTAGTTTCCATTACATGTTATTTATTTGACAAAATCAGCATATGGTTACATCATGCATATGTTGGCATATGGCCTGCAGTAAATATTTTACAATAATATTTAGAGCTTAATTTATATTTCTAGGGTTTTATAGAACAAGTATAATTCACATAGATGTTGTTTGTGCAAAATGAACACATAAGCAAAGCTCCCAGTGAAAACAGCATGCTTGTGTTCGATGATACTTCAGCTTCATCTATTGAGAACAGATTATTTTATAAATGAAAAGCATATGATAAATAATGCTACAAAATAAGAAAAAATGTGTTCGAAATGGGAAAAACCAGAATGGCCTAGGCTACTTTGATGGAAGTCGGGCGAAGTAGAGGGCTGCGTTTCAACTGTTATGAACTGTATGTAGCAAGCGATCAATGCAAAAGGCCATTTGAGATGGAAATTTGGAAAAATAATGAACAGCCCGAAGGAGCTATGATGAGGTAAATTGTGAACCTGAAATTTATATTGATGCTATTACAGGATTCCTTGCACTAGCAATCTCCTTCACTTGCACTTGAGGACAAGTGCATTTTCAAGGAGGAGAGTGATGTTACAGCTGAAAATACAGCCTCTAGGATTTCAAAACAAGTCTTCGTTTACAAGAAATTTACGCATGGGAAGAAGAAGAGAATTTCCTAAACTGTTTTTGCTTTTTTTTTCTTCTTATTTAGTTATAGCTGACTCTTTAGAATTCTTCCTATTTAAGTTTTCTAACTATGGAAAATAAGGTTTCAGAGTTGGGAATTAATCTACTCTCACTTGTAACAATTTAAAGATTATTTTCATATGGAATAAGACAAGCAGAAATTTCCCTTAAGGTTGTGAACTCCTAAATTTCAGAGATCGTAAGGTTCTCTCTAACAAGCCCTTAACTGAAATTCAACATAGGTCAGAAGGGCAAAAATTTCAATAAGCAGCCTTCACCTTCCTTCAATCCTGTGGTGAACCCTAGACCCATAAATCCATCATAAACGCAGGGGTGTAACATAGTTCAACAAAAATCCCCTAACAAATTACAAAAGCCTCCCATATTCTAGTCAGTCAATAAATTAGTTCTTAAAGGTAGTTACGACTTACGATGGAGACTTATTTTTAATATTATAATTTCATTAGTTTTAATTTATTATAAAACTTTTAATATTTTAATACTAAAAGTTTTATAAAGCTACTAATATATTATACTAGGGGTACAACCGAGTCAAGCCGACTCGCGAGCTACTTGGGATCGACTCGATTATTATCGAGTCGAGCTCGAGCTCGAGCTACTCGAGCTCGAGCTACTCGAGTAGGTTGTCGAGTTGAGCTCGAGCTCCTTAATATTTGACTCGATAGGCTCGCGATCTTAATCGAGTTTGATCGAACTAGATCGAGTTTGATCGAACTTGATCGAGTTTATGTATATTTACCATTTTATCCTTTTATTTTAATATAATTACAAGAATATCTTCTCGAACGAAGTCGAGTTACAAATCGAGTCAAGTTCGAACTCGAGTCAAGTTCGAACTCGAGTCGAGCTTCAATATTTTAATATATATTTTAAAATTTTATATAATTAATCGAGTTGAGCCGAATCGAGTTCGAGTATAAGAATCATTTAATCGAGTCGAACTCGAGCTTCAAAAAAACAAACTCAATCGAGTTCAAGTCGAGTTCGAACTTTGAGTTTAAGAGCCAAGCTCGAGTTTGTCGACTCGACTCGGCTCGATTACACCCCTATATTATACTAACATACAAATTAAAATATAAATTTATACTTTAAAAGTGTAAATAAATCTGAGTCTCACGTGTAATTTTCAAAAATATATTAATGTATAAATAAATTTAAAAAAATTATATTTCAAGTAACTAAAAATTGTTATTGTATAATTAACTTGTATATTAATACAACATATCATTAAATTTTGTAAAGTACGAAGCCACTCTTCACAGATCAGTTGGATGAATGCAAGAATCAACAAGAAGAAAGAAAAAAGAAAATTACCTGAATCTCTTCAAAACCATTCTTCATTCGATCATAATCCTCCAAATCAACACCTCTAGACCTCTCTTGCAGCTTCAAAACAAAATGTTGTGTAAGAATGCTACAATAAAGAACATTTGCAAGGCAAAGAAATTAATAGGTGAAATACCTCAGACACTCTCTTTTTCAAACGATCTTTCTCCATCGTTTCCATTTCAATTTTCTTCTTACAAGCTTCTATCTCAATTTGTCTCTCCCTCAACAAGGATTCTAGACTTTCAGACTCAGCCTTAGCTTTTTGTGCAACTTCACGAAATTTCTAACATATTATCAAATAAATATTTTCAAATTACTGAACACAATAACTGCCATGGACTGAAGACGGGAACTAATTTCTACAATTCATCCCATACAATACCTGGCATTCTTCAAAATTGTGCTTATTTTCTTCTCTGAGTTGCATGTTGCTTTCACGCAGCAAGTTCATTTCTCTAACCTGCAAGACAATTTTCAAGATGTACGTTTAAGCCAAAAAAAAAATTAAAAATTGAAACTAAAAAATAAAAACTACAGAGATTAAGATTTGAAAATCAAGTCAATAGTGCATAAAGCCAAAGATGACTTCACGTATAAACAAATATATATAAAACCATAAAAGTTTGAGTTTCAAAGTAAGCTCTGATAAAACTGACAAGAAGAAAAATAAAAACTTCTTAAATAAAGAAAAACCCCTTGAATCCATCACTACTTTCAATGGTTCATAAGAAAAATAATGCACTACCTGAAGCCGAAGTGAATTGACTTCTTCCTCTGAGAATAAAAGTGCCCTCGAATTTGCACGTTCAGCATGCAGTGAAGCCTGAGCAATTTCTGCAGCCTTTAGAGCATTCTCAAGCTGCATAGATTTATTATTGCCTTCAGATGATCTCAGCCTTTTTAAGGGAGAAATTGAATAAAGTAGAGACCAGAGGCATAAATGTTATGACACAACCATTTGTGAAGTTACAAGCTAATCATTTTTCATGACCAGATAATGAATAGATAATGCACTACAAGATGACACATTTTACTCACAAAGCAAAATTACAAGTGAAATTCAGCTATCTATAGCAATAAATGCCTTCATATAATCAGCAATTTGGCACTCCAGAGATCATAAGAACCTCTCATCTTAGAATGACAACACGAGCTTCAGCAAAAATAAACTACATGTTAAGATGTCATCTAAAACAGATTGAAATGACTCAAAATTGATTTTAACAGTAAATATAATTGGATGAACTTGAAACAACAGCAACCCACATACTCCTAAAGTAATACTTTGGCGACAATTATTAATCATTATAAAAGAAAGAGATACAAAAAGACAGAGGTAGAGAGAATTCTTTCAGCAGATAATTTGTCTCCTTGCCTGTGATTGCAACCGAAGCTTTTCCAGCTTTAGCAAAGATATCTCTGTTTCTGCCTGTTGACAGTAATGAAAACATTTGAGAAATCCATATTCCTTCATGGACAAAAGGAAGTATTTACATAAAATATACTTACTATTTCCTTTGACCTTCTAAGATAGTTTATCACATTCTGCAATCCATTATCACCATGTGAATCTGAAACAGTGCTTCCCCAAGACATACCCACAGCATTACGATCTTTCTCAGCCAACTGAATATGCAAAGCCTCAAGTCTATCGAGCAATATTTTGTTCTGAACCATAAAAAATGAAGGCTTATATTATGGATACATTGCTTAATGTCATATACAGGCACAACAACCATCAAGGATTGTCTCTCAAGCATTATTAATTTCCATAGAAAATTATCAACCATTAAATGCCAACATTATCAAGGCAACAGCCTGCTAATGTATATTTTCTTGCAAAAAAAAAGGTCTGCTTCTTTCAAAATGTCACAGAATTTGGGCCATTTATTTTTAATGTGTTTTAAGTACAAACACAATCTCTTATTTTGATATTTTGTTGTTGAAGCAATAGTTCAAGAACACATTAAAAATACAATAGAAAATTACTTTATTTTTGCTAAACACAATGTCTTTCTTATTTTCTATCACATCAAATAAATAACATTTAGTCCCTATGAGAGCTAACTCAAATTTGAAAAGCTAAGTGCCTATTTCATTCTAGGAACTTACGACTGTTGCCCAAAAAATTATTTCAAGAACACTGAAAATCAGAAGTTGTCATAAAAATATTCCAAATACAGAAATAGAAAATAATTTTTCAAATTTTCCATATTTATGCCACTGCAGAGAAAACATTCACTTTTTCCTTTGAAATGATGATATGAGAAAACTTATTTATTTGGTATGTGATTTGGAACCTAGTACTACCATTTTCATTTTAATTTTACCATGTTTTACCATTAAATCAACCTAGCTAAATTGGCTTCTGCAATTCCAATTTTTTAGCTTGTAGTTCAGTTCAAAACCTAGCAACAACCATTGATTTTATTCTTTTTTTTTTCATAACAATATTTCCTTTGTTTTTATTTTTGTAATACCGGAAACACATCTAAAATAAAATATTTAAACTAATCTTATAGTTGAAACACATATTAATATAATGCATATTAAGAGTGTGTCTGCTATAAATGAATTTTATAAAATTTAACGGAATTCATTTGCAAATCCAAGTTTAGGATGTTTAGTTTAAATGAAAACTTCATGGAATTTATTTGCAATTCCAACTTTTTAAATTTGTGGAATTGCTCATGATTAAACCAAATTCTAACAAAATAGTCAGAATTTCCAAATGAATTTCATGATTTTGAGCTATATTCTAGTATTTTTGGCCAAACAACATATAATTTTTAACTTCAAATTTACACCAGACACAACATAACAAAATATGGAACTCATTTAAAATGAATTTCATACATTTAGACCAAACACACTACATTAATGAAAATTCATTTACAATTAAATTATATTTATAATTCCTTTGAAAATAAAATGAATTCCTTAGTGGAATTAAATCAAAGACTGTAAGAATTTTAAAATAAACATAAAAGACTAATGATTTCTTTAATTTAATAATAATAGAAAAAACAAATTAAATATATATTGTTATCCATTTTTATATACAATAATTTTGGAATATTATCATAATAACTCTTTCAGTTTTGATATCTATCTTAAATTGGAAATGAGAAATTTTATATTTTAACAATTAAATTTTAATATATTTATATCTCACATTTACAAAATTAAGATTATTCTTATTTAAATAAAGTATAATAAAAGATATTCCACAATAAAAGTATACATGCTGTTGTATAGAAAATAGAAATTAAAAATTAACAGTGTGTTCAGTAGCCTTAGAAGTTTATTGCTCTTTTTGTAAAACAAAAAAACAAAAAAATTATTTACCCTTCTAGTTTTAGATATTTAGAAAACTATTTCCTCCCTTAAATTCCTTTTTAATTGTCACCTTCTTTCCGTGTCTTGTTTAACCTTTAAATGCATGCCTTATCAATTAGGAATTCGCACTATTCTTCCTTTTCTCACTCATTTTTTTATGGAGTCCTACTGAAAGTGAAGAGAAGAGATGAGGGAAGAGAGGAGAAT
>CATIWO010148390.1:0-11689 GCA_949673435.1 Macaranga tanarius | reverse complement strand
ATGAGACTCACTACCTCCCACTATTAGTATCTCATACTAATCAAGAAAAATAGACAGAGGTGATAGTCAAATTAATATTAACCAAATATTAATTTATCGACTTTGAACAATTTTATAGCACATGTACTAAATAAATGTGTCACTCATATTATCAACTCTTGATAAAACATTTATTTAACATAATGCTAATGGAGTAATGCTTCAAATAAATAAACACTTTATTTAAAAGAACATTACATGGCCATTTGGGATAATTTACAATGTCATAATACAAGATTGCCTCTAGGGCATACCACTATACTAACAATTTGCACTCTCGGTTCGGTTCGGCTTCTTATATTTATTTCCGAAAACCAATCGGTTCTTACCAATTCTCCACCCGATCCGACCGACGCCCACCCCTATATGCATATGTGGTGGAGCATTTGGGTTCAAGTTAGTATTACAAAATCATAAAAGGACAATTGTATTGGCAGCAACTTATTGCAACACCAACTATTGGACAATAGAACAAGTTGAAGCTATTGCGTGCAAAAAGTGGCAGATAGTCTGGCTCTTGCTAATAGCTTTAAAAGAGGTCAAGCCAATAGTTCCTACTTAGGTCTTATAGTGGAGGACATCAAACAACTAGCTTCAATTGAAAATCATTAAAAGTAATAAGGTGAATATTAAGAGAAATTTAGTCCAAAAAAGAATACTGGGAGAAACTGAAGGGGTTTGGATTATGTTTCTTCCCCTTCTTTTCTCATCGATCATGCACGACTCCTTTTCTCCTTCTTCTCTATATTCTTTTCTTTAGCTCAATATTCCTTCAATTTTTTCCCAGCTTTCACACTCGATCCTAGATGTTGTACTCTTAATCTTTGATAAATTGAAAAAAATATTATTTTCAGGTTGAGATTTAAATTATGGTTGGGTGTAATTCTACACATGCTTATGGGTGTATAGATGTTTAGTATCAAATGGGAGGCTATTGAGAAGCAGTGATGAGTCATGAGTCTATAAACTTGTAATGATTTATAGTCACTATTGGAACTCTTTGCGAACATCTAAGGGATTGAGTTCAACAGTAGTGATCTTATTTTACAATATGAATTTTAAGCTAATTTGATGTTCATCATTAGACTGGGTTTCATCTGATTATACATGTACTTTGAAATTATTGGGCATTTTATACTGAGTAGAAGGTTGCAAAATATTTATTTTAGGCATTTTTGTGTTTCAAAGAATGATAGTACTTTCTGCACGACCACCATATTTTTTCAAATAATATTTGTTTATTGTCCATGATTTTGTGAATAGTTACATCATGTTAGGTTTCTCTCCTTTTTTTTATTCACATTCATCATGAGTACTGAGAGAGGTTCTGTGTTGAACTCCTTCTCCTAATTCTTAAAAGTTTGATCCTTTTCCATTGGCCGACTCGTCTTGAAAAGAAAATTTCAAAAATTGTCCTCAACAAATACCCTGAGCTTGTGATTTGATTAAGGGCTCACTTTGAAAGCTCAAATCGTGTTAAGTTTCTTTCTTCATGATATATAATTTGTTAATTTGGAATTTTACCGCAGCAAAAATGAAGGAGGTAGCAGTCCATGTCTGCAGCTTCTGATAGGGAGATGGATGCCCACATAGTATGGATTTAACATGCATTTGTTTCTCACTCATAGCAGATTTAAAATTGCACTAATTTTTAAAATTTGAGGTCTTATTAGGCCTAAAAATATTTGTCGAGCTCCAACGTGCTCCTAGGCAAAAAATCCGAGGTCCAAATTTGGACCTTTTTCCCATTTATTTGATGAATTATTAAAGAAATTATTTCAATTAAATTGCACATGTCTGGCCATTGTAACTTAGGCAAAGGTGCATTTCCGCCCCTAATACCGAAAAGAATATATACCCCTTATATTTTTTTGAACCATTTAAGTACAAAAATAAGTTTTTTTTAGGCCCCTTTGACAATGGTGCAAATTAATGGTGTTAACACTGTTTGCTTTTGTTCCATCTCCATGAAATCGTTAAAATTTTCCTCTTGTCCTCTTCTTCACAGCAACTGACTCGTCTTAAATCCTTCAATATCTTTGTGCGCTCTCTCTTTGCAATTTTTGAATTTTTGTAATTTTCGAAGCAATGGATGAAACCGTGCTTTTGTTCAATCATATAAGTAACATAAACATAAAAAATTAAGAATAACTAAATAGCATAGGAGTGCAGCATACACAGTAGAAATAGATGAGCAAGATAAGAATCCTGCAACAAAATAAAATTAAACAGCAAGCATGGCAATTAATGCAGCAGCAAAAAAGTTGTGGCTAGCTACTAAGTAAAGAATGAATTAGATTGTGGATGAAGAGGAAAGAAAGTACCTAGTGAAAAAGGAATGAGAGTCCCTATTTGAAGGAAGTGGAAAGAAGCAGGATAATGAAAATGGAAAAAGTTAGACCTTTGGACCACTGAAGGAAAGATTTAGTAGTAGTAAGATGGGTTTGGTTGAGATTGATGAGTACAAGCCTCACTTATTCGCTGCTATCTTCTCTTCCATTAATATACACATTATTATTATTACTATTAGTATTAGTATTATACTTGTAAGCCTTCTCTTCTTAAGTTTATAGTGGTAATTTTTATTATAAATATTTAAATGTTATAAATAAACAATTTTAGGAAAAAAACATCTTGACCCCCTGTACTCTCAATTTTTTTTACATTACACCCTTCTACTAAATTTTCGGCACATTACACCCCTTCACTTCAATTTCTGGCACATTGAATTCTTATTGCAAAATTGACATTGCACCCCTTCACCCTTCTACTAAAAATACATTAGTTATTTAGTAAATAAAATAATAGTAAAAATTATAATATTTGTCAAATAAAAATAAATAAAATATTATTGCATATAGTCATCTCTTTTACAATTAGTATTTGATAAATTAATAATTCTATTAATTAAGTTTCTTAAATAAATAAAACATTAATTTATGGAAGATTCTTGGATGACTTTATTTTTCAGCTACTATTATTTTACTTTACTTTTATCACCATAGGATCATAGTATATTTTATCATCCTATGGTGGTTATTATCAAATTGTACTTTACTTCATAAAAAAGAAAGTAATTGTATGACACCTTAATTGACTATAATATTATCTTTAAATTTATAATTTTCACTAGTGTTGATACTCAATTTTTGCACTTCACTGCAATGGTTCGGTGATGAGAGTAATTCATTGGAGAATACATAAAAGTAGTGGTTGGAGCCTCGAAGACATGCTTTCACCACCCAGAACCCTAAAATCAGATCATTTTTCACCTATAAACCAATAAAGTTCCAAACTTTAAGCCCGGTATAAGTTTGAAGACCTTTTTTAAGGACCGAAAACCCTAAAAAGCACATATAGCAGCATGACGGGGCCCGTACTTATCCTAATAGGCGCGCGCCCATTAGGAAGGGCACGTGCTCATCAGGAAGGGTGTGTAACCATCGTCTTCATGGGTAAGCACCCATCAGTCATGGGCACACGCCTATAAGTAGAATTTTAGAGGCCTATAAATTTAGACCCCCTTACACTTAAAGAGGGCATTTTTTAGCAAAATACACCTATACTCTGTCAGATTGAAGACTCAGGACATACAACTTAGACAAAACCCATACCCTTTTCTTATTTTTAGGATATTTTTAGACCTATTTAAATTAAACCAAGCCTTCATCTTTGTCAAAACACACTCCAATAGGTATACCAATTGCATTTTTACGTCACTTTACATGTTTTCTTGGCAATGATGGCTTAAAAATCCAATCTTCAAGACTCTTTAAATCTTTTCAAATAGAAAGGGCCTAACCAGAAATTAATTATGAGGACCTAAATCATTTTTGTATATTTATTTATCGTCAAAATGGATTCTCACTACTCCTACTTCTTCTTCTTTTTTATCTTTTGCAATTGAGTTGTGATTTGTGATATGAAATAGTTGGAATATAATATGTGATGGAGGAGAAGAAGGGGGATTGTTCGGAAGTGTTTGTTTTATTATTGTGCCCATTTTATGGTTTTTGGTGTTGATTTTGTGCATTTTGTGTTTTCAATGGGTCTCACAAATTTGGCTTTTACCCAATTGCTTAAATCATTGCAAGTTTGTATTTTTTACATCTAAAATCATATTTTTATGTGTTTTATTCTTAAAAATAATGTTTTTAGATTAAAGTTTGCATTTTTATGTCACTTTTAGTATTTTTCTTTTATTTTGGTGCAAAAATTCATTTTTGTACATTTTAATTGCATTTTTTATGTAAATTTTATATTTTTACGTTAAGAATCATATTTTTATATTATTTTTATAATTTTTGGCATTTTACCTAAAAGTTGCATTTTTACATGTCAAGTTTACATTCTTACATTAAAAAATATATTTTTTACATCATTTTTAGTATTTTTATATAAAAGTTGCATTTTTACATGTAAAGTTTTCATTTTTACATTAAAGGTTGCATTTTTACATCATTTTTAATATTTTATGTAAAATTTGTATTTCTCATGTCAAGTTCTCATTTTTAGTATAAAAATTACATTTTTGTCATTTTTATTGTTTCTATTTAAAAATTAGATTTTTCATGTCAAGCTTTCATCTTTATTTAAAAGTTACATTTTATGTAATTTTTCATGCCAAAATTGCACCTTTAGGTTAAAGTGTGTGTTTTTTACATCATTATTGTCATTTTTATAAATTTTCATACAAAAATTACATTTTCCATATAAATGTTACATTATGGTAAATGTTGCATTTTTCACATATTTTCTTGCATTTTCAGTATTTTTATTTGAAAAGTTATCCTTTTTGCGCAAAGATCAAATTTTTGAGGAAAATATTGCATTCTCACATTTTCTCTCTGACCTTCGTCATGTGGAACATTTGGAGTTTTGATATTTTGCGGAGATGATGGAACTTTTACCATCTCTTTGTGCAATATCAAAACTTTCCATGTTCTAAGCATTTAAGGTACATTTAAAATTCAATTTTTCAAAAATGACAATAAAACATGCATTTTTGCATAATCTGCTTAAAAATCATGCTTTGGGTTGAAGCATCATATTTTAGGTGCTATGATGACGAAATAATATTTTTCTTCGTTTCCTTTGTTTGCATTGCTCGACATGAATGTTATTATTAGGGTGCTAGAAATATGTCTAAATATCTTAAACATGCTATCTTGTGAAATATCGCTTTTCATGTCTGTTTTGTTATATGAATGTTATCACTTAATTGATTTGTGGATAGATGCATGATGTTTGATGAAGGGTTCGACATATTTCTTAGATCTAGGACTAGATTTATTTTTCCGCCTTCATTTTTCTTTTTCTTTTTCGAATGTATTTATTAGGATTGATCAAAACTTTGTATCTTTAATCTCTTTCCCTATTATTTATTATGTCATGGTGAATGCCTATATTATATGTATGTGTGCTTATTGTGAATGTTGTAGATATTTGCATTATACATGCCATCATGAAACCGAAACTAGAGTGATACGATAAGCGTCTAGGTGTTGTATAACGAGAAGTAGTTAAGTAGAAGCCACTTCCCAAACTCAAAATCTCTGACAAGGGGAACGGATTTTCCACAATACTAGGAATCTATTTTCCATTCCTGAACGATCGGGTGGCGAGTCCAATTGCATGAGGTTTCTTCAGGAATATTTGAAAAAGGATTCTCGATTTGCCCTTTTGAAAGGAGTATTCGGCCTAATTCGGTGCCGCAGTTGCAAAATACCTACGGTACCCGGCAAAAACTAGCTCGCTCACAACTAATATTTTATTTATTAAATATCTCATTTATTTTTTTATTGATTATAAATTTATTATGCATAATTTTTGCCATATTTTTATATTATTTATATAAATATTTAATGTACAATAAAGATATGTCATACTTTTTATAACTATAACTATATATATATATATATATATATATATATATATATATATATATATATATATATATTAGTATTATTTACTTATTAGAAATAGATGATTGACGTCTTAATGATATAAACAGTAATAATTTTTAAAATTTTAATAAGTTTAATTGAATTATTTTAGTAATTGTATTGACTTGATTGTTAATAATATAAATAATAAGAATTAAATAGAAAATTTTTAAATTACAAGGACTAATTTGAATATTTTTATTTGTCACTTTTCTAATTAGGACTCAATGTGCTAGAAATTAAGAGTGACGGGGTGTAATGTGCCAGAAATTGTTATAAATCTATTAGAAATAAATGATTGACAGAAATTGTTATAAATCTATTAGAAATAAATGATTGACGGCTTAATGATATAAAAAGTAATAATTTTTGAAATTTTAATAAGTTTAATTGAATTATTTTAGTAATTGTATTGACTTGCTTGTTAATAATAAAAAAATAAGAATTAAATAGAAAATTTTTAAATTACAAGGACTAATTTGAATATTTTTATATGTCAATTTTCTAATTAGGACTCAATGTGCTAGAAATTAAGAGTGACGGGGTGTAATGTGCTAGAAATTGAGAGCGAAAAAGTGCAATGTTCCAAAAATTTAATAGAAGGGCACAATATGAAAAAACTTTAGAGTATAAAGCAGTTAAGATGCATTTTGCCTTATTCATGTGTAATATGAATTTTCACATTTATATTCCTCTTCGAACTGTAAAATATTTAAAGGTTATAAATAAACAATTTTACTCAAAAAATAAACTATCTATCAATGTCATATGCTACCTTCCTGTCCCACCAGAACTATTCGGCAACCTGGCGCTGTCCCATTGCTTAACGATTTCTGCATACCCCTCAGCAGACCTACTAGAAAATTCAGTCAGTGAACTCACAGCAACTGACATTCCAGCACAAAGTACCCTTACGGCAACTTCAGCTATTTTTTCTGCAGTCATTACCTCTTCTACTTCACCCATCTCCACCAGTTCCATATTCGAGTTAGATTCATTCAACAACCCAGCTCCATATCTCCTTGAGCTGGCCTTGGTAGGATCATCTCTTAGCTGCTGTGTGTAAAGAGATCCCATCCCAGCAGCAAAAAAGTCCAGTCCATCAAGAACTGGCAACTCTTGGATCACATCGAGAAACCTTGACCATTGAATACAAAGTCCAAATATTGGAAAAGTGCCGTTGGACCGACGAGGGGAGAATGGCATCTTTGATGTGTCAGGATCTGACCTAAAACACCTAAGGAGCCAGCCAGTTAGTGCATGCATATAGGATCGCTGAGAAGTGATCCATGCTTCGAAGCAGGCTCGCCAATTCCTCAATTCTGTTTCAAGATGGGAAGCCGACCTGGCTAATCGTTGAGGATCAGCAAGTGACATGGAAGAGCGCCTCTTAGCATCCAATTTTGAAGGTGTCCCCGCTAGTAAAAGCTTGGCTGCTTCTAATGTCTGCCTTTGGGACTGATGGCATTCAGCCATTACTTGCCACATTCTTGCTAACCTGTATTATGCCAAATAAGAACAAGTTTCAGTGTGCTTCATTTGAGAAGCTTAACTTCATTCTGAAAAAAGTTCCAGAAATAGCACATGGACACAGCATAGTAAATTTTCATATGGCTATAGTTTTGGACTCTCTTCTTTTCCCATTGAAGAAAAGAAAAATAAAATTTGTCAAAATTGCCTATAGGTTAAAGTAAGGGACACTCCAGTGATTATACTTCTGAAAACAATTGCTGAAATTATTCAAAAAGTACCTACTATTAAATTACGGCTTCTCTCCTTCTACTTCTAGACAAAAATCCTTTTTGCATAATAAACAGAACAAGTAATTCAATACTTCATTGAAGGTAGAAAGATGTTGTCCTCCCATTTTTGTATACACGAATGACTCTTTCATTGTCTATAAAAGTTATTGAAAAAGATGAGTAGTATACCCTTTCACCAATTCCAAAAGTTGAGGCTGCAATTCTTCATCTCTTAAAGTTTCTATTCTCTTTGAAACAGCTTCAGCTGAGTGTATAGAAACTTGCAGCTGTGTGAATAGATCTCTAATAGCTAGTCTTGTTTTATCCACTACAGAAGGGTCCTCTCCTTTTACATCTTGGCTTCTGAGTTGCATACATTTCTTGTCATATGCAATGCGAATTCTTTCTCCTGACTGTTTAAGAAAGTAGCACATTAATAATATCTTACATAAATTACGCAATAATAAAACAAATACTATGAGAATATGTAATTGTCCTTTTGCTAAGAAGTCATATGGTTTCTATTAAACATATTAAATCTTTAACAAATTTCACACAAAAGCTATGCTATATAAAACAAACAGCTGATAGTAGCAACCTAGGAAGGTTATTAAACAAGAGCTTTTCCACAAAAATTATATTTACAACATCAGCCTAATTTTGGAAGCTACAAATGAGCTGGTCAACACAGCTATAAAAAGTAGCCCTGAGAGAGTGGCTAAAGGAAAGGACAAAGGTTTAAGTTTCCAATTGCGGGTAGAAAGGCTAGAAGCATACCCTGACTTCTTCGTAGAGTTTCTTCTCCCAGGCATATAATCTGTCCAATGTTGATTGGTGACTACCAGAAAGAATGCAGGATTCCTCAGATAGGTCACTGCTGCTTTCATAACCTTCATCTGTAGAACTTGAAGAATTGATAAAAAATCTTGATGAAGATGAGCGAGAAGAAGCTGATCGGAACAGAGCTACTGGGTTCAGCATTTTCACAGCTGTAGGATCAAAAACTTTTCAACATAGATGGCTATTATTACAACTCAATAGTATATTGAAAAGTGTCCCTGTGAGTGTTTACTGGACTAAGCTAATTTTTTCATAACATTAGGAAGGAAAAGCTGATTTCCTTCCTCATGTTGACTGGACTATATTCATAGTCTCAAAACATTGTTGCTTCAATCTAAAAGTGCGATATTTTCTCGATATAAGCATTATATTTCATCCAGATATATATTAATCATGAAGTTATACCACTAATGATTGAATAAATTAATTCTGTCAGAATTAACTTCAATCGATAGCTTAAATTTTCTAACCTGTGAGTTCATTTGACATTGATGAGTACTGAGCTCTGCTAGACTCTAAAAATGATGAAACCTCCTTGGCTGAATCGCAAGCAACTGTGAACTGATCTTCAAGTTCCTTGATAACCTCTGACATGCTTGTTGGCCTTCGGTTTACGTAGACAGTAAAAGCTGGTGTTTCTGCCTTACCTTCTCCATCACCTACTGGCATTTCTTGATTACGAACTTCAACCTGTCCTGAATTTTGAACCCGTGATAAATCTATCTTTGCACTACCTTGTGATTGTAATCCCTTCATTTGATGTTCATGGTCACATTCACATTCACTTCCACTATCAGTTTCATCCTCCTCATCTTCATTGACATCTTCAACTAGCACTTCTTCTCTAGCATAATTGGCATCAACCTTTGCTTGCATTTCTGTTACATCCACGTTATTATCCATTTCTTCATGTTCAGTTTCATCCTCCAATTCAGGAATACCTTCTTCTTCTCGAACCTGCCTTAGTCCTCTTATGTCATCATCCACAACCATCTGATCACGACTACTCCGAGTAGGATAGCTATAGTAGTCTAATGAAGAAAATGGGTTCCAAAAGCCATCCCATTGTGACGTTTGAGGCGAAGGGGGACGAATATTGGGCCTGTCATTGGGAAAATAAGAGAAGACTGATGAGTATATTGGCGAGGATTGCATGGCAAAGTATCCATCAAATCCAAAACTGCGCACCGGAGAGTATGCTTCAACGCGGACTGTTTCTGGTGATTGAGGTCTTTCCTCAACCGAAACAGCTTGGTTTCCCCCAGACCTTAGGTAATTCACTTTGAAAGTAGAACTGGGTCGCAACTGAATAGCTGGTTGTGAGAAAGATTCAGGTGAAATTGAGATAAATCCTGGACTTGTTTTCTTTACTGGTGTAAAGGGTGTTGTTATAAATGAATCTAACAAGAATTCTCTAGGCTCATCTCCTTCAATATACTCGCGAAGAGCTGCAGAAACTCTTTTCAAAGACTGAATATAAGCTAAATGTCCAGTGGCAAAACGCGTTCTTTGCTCCAGAGCTTGCTTAATGAAACGTTTTCGATCCTTACAAAGCTGAACTGCCTCTTCATCATCCAGCTTCGATGTAGAACATCCCATTTCTTACCAGCTTGAATAAAAATTTAAATGGTAACAACACTCTTTCTTAGTTCTTGCTAAATTCATATGGATTCTCTCTAGCTGTACAAGAAAAACAGAAAAAGAAATGTATAAAGTATTATATTAATCCATGTTTGATGAAAAAACATACAGCACAGCAAGAAACAAAAAGAAATGGAATTTTTCTAATGTACAAGAAAACAATTTAATTGGTTCTTTTCTTTATTTTTAAGTAACAAATAGTAAACAAAGATCATGCAGATTCTCTTATTTTCTTTCTTGATTTCTCAATTAATACTCCAAGAATTTAATCATTCCATCTACACACCAAGCAACAACAAACCAAAATTAAAAGAAATATTTAAATGTGCTGAAATTTGAAATAAAGATTTGATGGAAAGAATAACATAAAAAAAAAAAAAAGAAAGGAAAAAAGGTGAAAGAATCACTATGGGTTGCAGTAACGAGGCGGTGAAAGAAGCAGAAAGGAACAAGAAAAGAAGATAAAGTTTTATAAAGAAGCATAAAGAAAGACAAACAGCATAACATTTTTGACTCATCACATTCACAAGGGGAAATTCTGCAAACTCTATCTTGAAATTATTAGTTAATTATAAAATTCAAAATGCTTATTAATTATGTTAAAAATATATATATATGCAACGAATTCTGCTTATTACTCAAAAATAAATAATTATTAGGAAAACTTTGAACTGAAGAACAGGGAAAGCCAGTCCAGTTTATAATTGGGCGTTTCAGTGCAATTAACAATAGCTTAAAACCAAAATCAAAAACAAAATATTGAAATAAAAGTAGAGAAAGAAGAAGAAGAGGAAGAGTGAAGAATCAGATGTACCGTTGGTGGTGTTGTAAATGTAGGCGGGAATAGAATGAGGAGCTAAACTGTTTGAGTATGATAATGATGATGAAGATGATGAAGAGGAGGAGGAGGTGGAGGAGCGTAGCAAATTCACACAGAGAGAGACATAGAAGGACGTTGTGTCGTGTGTGAGTGAGAGAGAGAGAGAAGCAACGGTCAAAAATCTAACAACAAAAACCAAAAAAGCATAAAGAGAACTGAAAAAGTAACACAAAGAAATGTGATGAGGAAGCGCGGAATATGACAGCTGTATACTATTGCCCGTCAATTTTTACTTTTATTTCATTAATGCCATCCACTTTTGTGCTCTCAAATCTAGTGGTGTTCATTGCTTCCGAAATGGCCGAACCGAAAATTGAACCGACTCTATTTGGTTTGGTTTGACTTGTATTTTTAAAATTTTTGAATTTTTTGAACTGAATTGAATCGGACTGAAATTTGGTTCGGTTTAGTTTTATATAAAACAAATATAAATTAACTGAGATAACCAAAGTAACCGATTATTTATTTATTTTTTATTTTTATATTTCTAAATATTTTTTAAAAATATATACAAATTTAATATAAATATATAAATAGGTTGGTTCGGTCGGTTTATATTTAATGTTAGTTTTATATAAACAAGTTGAAAAAAATATGAAACA
>CATIWO010148386.1:0-11190 GCA_949673435.1 Macaranga tanarius | reverse complement strand
AATGAAACTATGTGCATAGTTTTAGTAATTAGTATATATAATACTACTACTAAGTTTAAATATATATGTATACATTTACATTATTATTAATAACAACTATAATTTATATTAATTATATATTGTGTACTACTAATCTAATATTAAATAAATAAAAAAACTTAAATTATAAATTATACTTTAATGTTAACTAAGATCATTGCAAAATTACATAATTTCATATCAAAACTACGTAGTTTCATATCAAAACTACGTAGTTTCATATCAAAACTACGTAATTTTAACATATAATATAAATAATTAAGCATAAGATTACTAAATAAGAAATAGTAAGTATCAATTAACTATTAAGATTACCATAAGATTGCTAATTATTGAGTATCAATTGTAGCTAAAATACTTAGGGAATGGTTTTTGTAAACTAATACTTATATTAACATATAATACTAAGTATCAATTAACTACTAAGTTATAAACATTTTCAAAACTATGTAGTTTAATCTAAAAACTATGGAATTTTGCATATAATCTTATTATACAACTTATTTAACCTAATTGGTATAAATTAATTTTTTTTATTAAGTCTAATTATAAGATTAATGAAATATATATAATATTAGTTTAATATTAAGTATTAATTAAATAAAATTAAAATTACTAAGTATAATAGAAATTACATATTCATGATATATTATATCATTTTGATGTAAAGTAGTGTTAATATCACGTACAATTTTAAATAAATATTATATAATACAATTAATTCAACTTTATTTAACATATTTATTAGTTAGTATTATCATTGTTTTTTATAATGAATTCTAAAGTAAATTTTTTTTATTTAATTGTTGCTAATAAATATAAATTTTTGAATCGTATCGAACCATACCGATCCGTTCTGAAAGAACCGAATCTTTGTATCGAACCGTACCGAAAAACTGGTACGGCATAGTATCCCCGTACCGAAAAATGGTAATGGTACTGGATATTTTATTTTTAAAATCCCTGAAATATGGTACGGTACTGGAGATTTTTTTTCTCCGGATTTCCCCGAACCGTACTCACCCCTAGTTTTGACTAATTCAGAATCGACCCGGGTAGGACCATATGTAACACCCGCATCCTATGAGGAATAAGCCAAAGTTGGCTACGTATGAGGTAATTGTGTGACAATGGTTCCGGCCGGATACCAAATGGTGAAATTGATACGTGTTCTTTGAGTTCATGCTTGCATGTGAATGCTTGAGTTATGGCTTTTACGTGAATTGAATGTGTATGCATATTTGTGGAAGAAGAGAATTGATATTCATAGGGTATGTCATGAATATAAGCTAAATTTTGTATACTTTGTGTATATTTTCAGTATACTTTCTGTATGTGTTTGGTATACTTTCTGTATATGATTGGTATATGTTTGATAGAAGAGAGTGTTTGGGATTGTGGTCATGAATGATGAAAGTGGGTGTGTTATACTTTGGTTGGAGAATCATAATTTGTATGTTTTGACTTATTTTTGGTAGAATCGCATTCTACTATAAGTTTAACTCTAGTGTGTATTGATATATAAGAGTTTTAAGCATGATAGGGTGTATTTGGACTCCTCACGATCGTGAGGGGTGTCTCACGATCGTGAACAAGCCCATCACGATCGTGAGGAGGGATCGTGAGCAGCTCAGGAGGTTTGGAACAGTAAGTGGCTTCTCCTCACGGTCCTTCTCACAACTGTGAGGGGATGCTCATGATCGTGACCCTCTTGGTCACGATTGTGAGGGTAGACCATGAGGGGAACAGAATTTTCTATGTTGGCTTATACTTTTGGTTCTTAATTGACCTCATCTTCTTGTTATGATCAAAGCTCTCAAACTTACAATCATAATACACCTCTAAGTTATATTAAAGGCTTGAGTTGTAGACTATGAACTTTATAAAAGGGTGTTGAACTTGATTGCCGTTATTAAGAAGTAAGAAGGGTTTGAGATGTCCATCTTTACTTATTAAACCCTTGGTGTATTCGTGAGTTTAATGCTTAACTTAATTAGTTCTTGAGAAGCTAATATATGTATCTATATTAGTGATTACTTATTGAGTAGTAAGATCACCCCTTTGCATATATATTTTTTAAAATAAGCGATAGTTGAGTCGATGTCTGCATGCAATACAGATACCAGGTGGGCTAGTGACGAGTCATGTGTATGCATAATTAGATGTTACTATCATTTATGTCTGATGTCTGCACTCAAACTTCTTAATGTGTATTAGGAAGTTCTATTGTGAAAAGGCATACTTGTAGAATGTTATATGTGACGATAAGGGCATCAATGTTAATTTGTGATATATGTATTATTTTGTGAAAAAATTTGATTGTGCCACGTGTTAGAGTGTAGTAGTGTACTATGGGGAGTGTTACACCATAAATGCGACAAAAATTTCTCAACAACTATTTAATGTGACTATGTTCACTGGAACTCGAGCTCAATATGTCAACTTAAACGAGAATAGCCCCTACCAGCTGATTCCAACAGTTGTTGGTAATATTCATAATATATATATATATATATATATTGACAGCCTTGTAATGTTGGTAAATATATTTGTAGTAAATGCTAAAAGATGAAGCGAGTTATTTGGTGAGTATGCATCCAATAATGTCAATTTGATTATAAATATTGTGTTAATTGTTCTTTATCTTCCACGATAGAGACGTTGAACATTTGTGCATTTCAAATGTGTCATTACTTTTTAAGAACTAAGATAAATATTTCTTGTTCAAAAAAAAAAAAAACACTAAGATAAATATTTTTTTGTTTGACTCTTAAAATATCTCCAATAATGTTTATATTTAAAAAAATTTATTATAAAAAATATATTGTAGTAATGTTATATTTATTTTTTTTGAAATACGATAGATTTTTTAAATTTGTATTTTTTATAAATATTAATTATTTTAATTTTTTACTAAACAAAGATATTAAATCCTATGTAAAAAAATTACACTGATAGAAATTTAAATTAATAAAAAATATATACAAATTTATATTTTATTAATTGAAATTAGAAGAAAAATTGAAATAAAGAGTGAAAATGTGAAAATTTAAAATTTTTATCTTGAATTTAAATAATAAAGAACTTATTAGATATTTATTTTTGTGTGTTATTTTTTATAATAAAAAATTTCAAGAAAAACAACGATCCCATTAAATATGCTTCAGGCATGGAACTCTTTTTTTTTCTTCTCACCCAACCAATTAATATACATTTTGTATTGTTCTTTACAGAGTAGGTGATTTTCTTAAAGCCAAAAAAAATCAAATAGTATATCAAATTAGCCTGTCATGTTATATGTACATTAAAATAATAATATAAGAATAAAAATAAAAATAGAAAGATATCAATATTCAATACCATTCATGTCATACTTTTCTTGGCCCGTCCCTTCATAAACACTATTATTGTAAAATATTACTTATTGGTATGAAAAATAATGAGAAGAAGAATCCATAAAATTCCACATTTTTCAGGTCATAGTGGAGGCAGAACCAGTCTTTACGCAACTATACATTTATTTTATTAATAATTAAGATATTAGCCAATTTAAAAATATATATATATTAGCCATAAATACAATTAACACAAAAAGATCTTATTGGATCCTCAATTTGTGATCACTACTAATTTCTCTTTTTTTTGTTTCCCTTGTAAGGAAAGATTGCCCACGAGACCATGATTCCTCCTCAACTATGCACGTTTGATGAGATTTTTTTTAACAGTAAATGAGATTTTTCCTTTCAAAAAAAAAAAAAAACAGTAAATGAGATTTTTTGTTAACAGTAAATAAAATAGTTGGTGTATTCATGTTACTGACTTAGTATTTGAGAATGATGAAATTCCACCAACAATTGTTGATATTAACTTTCATATAACTGTTGTTGTTAAAATAATATTTTAAGTTTTAGATGTAATATATGTAGTCACATTAAATTAATTATTAAGAGATTTTTACTGTTAAATTAAACTGAATTAGTTAAAATTTAGTAAATTTTAAATATAGGTGATTTAAATAATAAATAATAAGGATGAAATGCAAACTGATCTCACCACCATGTTTTATTATCGAATAAGGATGTCTTTGTGCCCGGATGGTGGTGTGGCTAACAACATTAGGTCTCGATCCCAAGGAATTAATTTTCTTAGAGATCTATCTCTGAATCCTTAGAGTCTATCTCCTTTTTTCTTCTACATCTGCTGCATCGTCTTCTTCCTCTATATTTGGTTTCTCTATAGTGATTTTTGGTAATTTTTGGCCAAAAATACTGAATTTTTTTGGTGTTTTGTACATGTAATAGATCTATTCCATAGATTTGATTCTCAATGTATATTTTCATAGTTTTATAAATAAGTTTCTGTTGTAGTTATAGTTTTAGTGCGGAGTTTTCTTCCACTTTTGTGCTTGATCTATCCATTGGAGCAGTCAAATGGTAGATTTGAAGAAGTTATTGAGGTGAAGATTTGAAGAATTCGGTTAAATTATGTTCCAGTTTGGCTCCTTTCAGTACATCTGAGACGCAATTAGCGCAGATGACCAAAGAATGTATCTTTATATTTTTACCCGGGGAGAATTTTTATATTTAGTGCATATTTATTTTATTTTTTTTAAATATAATTTTTCTCTCTCAGTAAAAAAGAGAGAGTACTTTAATGTACTTTTTGTACTCCCTTATAAGTTTTTATAAATGAAAGTTTATCTTTTTGAAAAAAAAAAAAATTCTTATGGTCTACGAGTTTCACCGATTGGCGTGTGCGATCACTCCCTGCTAATATTACTAACATGCAATATTGTAATTGTTAAAAAAATAAGGATATCTCTGTACTACACAAGTGCGGATCAATTATAATCATTTCTCCGAGAAAAAAAAATTTTCCTATCGTTTTTATGTAGAATATGAACTTATGACTTTTTGTATTGTATCCACAAGTCGCACTCGAAAGCTAAATCTATTCCTTCTGATTCTGAAATGAATTTGTGAATAAATTGCTTTCTTCCTTAAAAAAAAAAAAAAAATTATCGCTTCTTAAATTTTCTGATGCAAATTTCAAGTATTTGCTAAGCAACGACCTTCAATTCATTATTGTTGTTAAGAATTGGTGACAAGGTGGAGCTAGCTAGCATTAACTAGCATAAACTGAATTGTATCTTGTCTACCAAGACAGATAATTGTTATAAAATAATTTTATTTTTTTACATACTTATTCTTTTTTTTTTTATTAGAATTAAGTTTATTTTATTTTTAAATTTAATTAAAGATAAACTTATTCTTTTTTTTTATTAGAATTAAGTTTCTTTTATTTTTAAATTTAATTAAAGATAAACTTAATTTTAAAATGTTTAATAAAGATTTGCACATATAGGATCCACAAATTTTTAGAGCAAAACTGAAATTGTGCTCTTCTAAAATTTGGAACTTAATGTTCACATCATCCTTTAGAAATCAAGAAATTTCCAAGAATCACTTGAAGTCATTTCTTGGAAATTAAGCAATTTTCATGATTTCTAAATTGCAATCTTATACAGTTCCAAGCGAAAGCCATGACTTGCAGCCAAAAACAAATAATATATATATATATGGAAAAATTGACCACATCCTTTGTTGCTTCTTGTCGTCAACAACCTCAGACTCGACACAAAATTATTTGCTAAATTGTCTAATTAATTCAAGATTAGCAATACGATTAATGCAAAAAATTTCAAGTGTGAAGAAAATATCAGGACTCCTTATTCAAGATTGACAGTCGTCTATCAGTTTCTTACAATCCGATTTCAACAAAAATAAAAATTTAAAGACAAAACAACCTCTATGTCATGTAATAATAGGCCTTTTACCTTTCTTTTTCTATTATTTGGTTACAAAATTTTACATCATTGTATCAGAACACTGGAGAATTTGTAGTGGTATGTGTGGATGAAGATGTAGCAGGGGAATTAGATCGAGCAGTGCGGCCTTTGCTATGACTACATCTCCCTTGTGATTGCAGGTGCTCTGATTGTGCATGTTGCTGCTTCCGTGTTGGTTGTGGGATGGTGGGTGGTGGTGCAGCCACTGGGGCATAGATGCCATTGGCTGCAGCTATGGTTGCTGTTTCCCCTGTAGTTGCAGCCACTGCTGCGTATTCTGGTGGCTGCACCCATATCCCACCGACAACTACAAATTGTGGTGCTTGTGCATTGCTCCTGTTGGGGATTGTGTGGCTCGGTCTCCTTGTATGCAATCTATATTTCTGGAACAAACCAAAAATGCGAACGAGGATCAATCCCATCATCCATGTACTTCATATTGGAAAAAAATTAATCGAAATCCGTGCGCAGTATTCTAAAAGAACATTTCTAAATTCACAATCGTTATTCAAAAAGAAAAATTGCCAATACCATTTTCATGGTCGAAACAAACACCTCAACCATCAATTAGGGATCATTAAGATAATAACATGGATTATTAATTTATTACACACCTGTAAATGGCTCTTGACTTCATCATTAGTAAGCCCATCCACCTTCATTAACTCCCTAATTTGCTTTGGTGTTGCTGCTGCGAAGCAATTTCAGATACATTTTGTCACATAAAAAAGAAAATTAACTTTAAATTGAACAAACAAAACGTTTCATTAAATTGTACCCTTTTGAAAATTAAAATTAAAATCACTCACTATGTGAACCACCAAGCTGTTGAAGGGCATGCAAGAAGCGTCTATGCAACTCCGGTGACCAACACCGCCGTTGTTTTCTCTGATTTTGGCCATCTTTGTCTTCTTTTTTGTTGTTTCCACCATCACCACCACTATTAGTCCCTCCTCTTGTTCCCGTCCCACCCGTTGAACTAGCAGCCGAAGCCGGCACTGAAGGTGGGGTTTTAGCTGTAGTAGTCTGATTATTATTACTAGTCTTCCCAGAGCTTTTCTCTTTGTGAAATGGCCGAAATGCGCCTCCATTTCTCTTCACCTCAGTCACTGCAGCTGGCTTCACAGCCAAATCCTGCAACAATTGAAAAAAAAAATTCTTGAATTCTAACTCCTTTTCCTCGGCAACCAAACGAAAAATAACCAAAAAATCATTAGTGGGTACCTCTTTAAGAGGTGGATCTGGGGATTGATTCCACAACTGAACAGATCTAAGCCAGTCAGATTTCTTCTTCTGATCATTATTGTTATTGTTCGACTTATGCGAATGATACTCATCTTGATCATCATCAAGACCATCAGCATCACCCTCATCCTCATCTAAGTGTTCATTATCATGGTCATCATGACCATTATCATTATCAGAAGAAGAATTAGTCCTTTTTATAGGGATAAATTCTTCAAGAACAAGCGGTCGAGTCCCAGTTCCATCACTAGACGTAGTCTGCTCAGAACACTCAGATTGTCCATGCATATACTCAGTAGTCGTGCCAGATAATTCCCTTTTACACGCCTCAATAGCTGCACCCACCAACACACAAACACACATCAAAACACCAAATAAAAATCTAATCTTTTCTTGAAACCCAATAATAATAATAATAATAATAATAATAATAATAATCATCATCATCATATTAGCCACAGACAAACCTTGAGTTACAAGCTCTAAACACAAAGGAAGCTCACGTTGAAAGACCTGAATCTTTCTCCGTTCTTCCTCTAATGCTTCAACATATTCATGACACCTCTGCATCTTCTCTGCAAAATCCATACTTTTTACTGATTACAAATTAATCTCTTGTTTTTGCAGGTGTTAATGATGATTATGATGAATAAAAAGAAGTGGGTATTGGTAGAAAAGCATGGAAAGATCCGAAACAAAACAAGAAGAGAAGGGGAAAGGAAGAATATGAGATGAGCATAAAAGAATCTAACCAGAATCACAAAAAGAATAAACTCAACAAAAAAGAGAACAAACAAAATAATTTAAAAGATTGATTATAAGTATAGATTAAATTTAAGGGAAGATTAGAGATCAAATTAAGAAACGAGAGAGGAAGAAATCATTCAGAGTCGGGGCGTCGCGTACGAAAACGAATCTTTGATGTGGGTGGGTATATATTTTGAACAAAAAAATTAAAAAATTAAAACAAAAATAAATAAATAAAAAGTAGATGTTGTTGAATATTCGAGGGATGTGATTCTCCTTTCGTCGCTTATATGTAAGCTGGCAATGACGTCACCAATTTTTTTTTCTTTTCCATTTATATTTGTTCTGATAAGATCAAAGAATCTCTTCTGTTCTATCTTCCCTTTCACTCTATCCTAAATATAAAAACACCATTAACACAATAATTTTAGTAAATTTAAAAATAATTATTATTATTCATTAATTTTTTTTTTTTTTTAATCATTACAATGGGGGAGGGGATCTCTTTACTGCCCACAAATTATTTGGCCACTAAGCCAAACCTTACAGGACTTCATTAGTTAAAATGATGAAAAATAATTTTAAATTCAAATTTTATATAAAATATATATAGTATAAAATTTTATTTTATTTTATTTAAATTTTAAAATAATCAGAGTTGATATAACTATTGGATAATAGAAACATCTAACGCAAATAAGTTGACCTTCATAATAATGTAATTTTAATCGAGGAAGACTCGTACTGTGCTTCATTAGGTGTATTGGAGGATTTACCTCCTCTTCCTTAATATGTTTTAGCTAATTTCCCTTAAACAAAATAAATAAATTGAAAATTATTATGAATAAGTTAAGGTTTTAATTAATATCCAACTATTATTATGATGGGTTTTTGGTTAATTAGTCATTATAATATTAAAGCAAATATTACAATTTACAAGTTGTACTTGGCAGATCAATGTGTATAAAGATAAGAAGAAATCTAAAAAAGGAAATTTGTTTTGTGTTGGTACAATATTTCTTACATGGATAAGATGTACTTTAATTCAATTTTAGTAGTTGCACTGCATTATTGTTATTTGTGGGTGCTTGAATTAGTTGGCAGCATAAATAATTACAATAAATGAACGGATATAGCTGAGTTTTATTATTAATTTACAGTTTTCATATTATAGAGCTATAAATAAATTGTAGTTGATATCTTTTTTTCTTTAAAAATATACACTTATTAAATTTTAAAATATACAATTCTTAAAAAAATTTTACATACTAATAAAAAATGTTATTAAGTTATTTTAGTTATGAAATATAACTAATGTATTTATTATTTTATTAAAATACTCAAAATATCACTTTATAAATCAAATTTACAATTCTATTACAACTTTTTATTCTTTAAAATGATAGATAAATTAAAATAATAAATAATTTTTAAAATAGTGAGATTTAAAATAAATAAATAATTAATTATATTAAATAACAATGTGTAATTTTATTAGTTTGAAGTTTCAATTATGAATTAGTATTTTTCTAGAAATTGATAATTGTTAAGATTTAGGTTTTCTAATTCAAATTTAAATCAAAAATATATATTATTTTTTGCTAAAAATTCACTTAATAAATTTTGAAATTAAGATATTTTTCATGAAGATATATAATTTTGGTAATATATTTTTAATTCATTAGCTTAATCTTATGAATGCTGTAAAAATTATTTTAGTAAAATTCAAAATACACTTCAATTCAATTTTGCTTAAAAGAAAAGAAAGATGATTGGTTAAATATAATAAATACAAGGCCAAAGGGGGAATACACCTGGGAAGGCTGGGATTTGTGAAGAAGAAGAATCTTGTGAGGATGCATATAGAATAGCCACGCGGCGGTGGATTAGGACCGGACATCAAATAAGTGTCCTTTTTATTATAAGTGGCTTTTCACGCATTGTAAAGGCCAATTTATCACCATCGGCTCGCGAGCCTCACCCTCTGCCGTTCCGCCTGCTCCCCCGTTTCACTATTCAACTAATCATTCCTTTTTCACCACTCTCTGTGATGGCGCGTGCATCGATATTCCCCTCGTCCTCCTAACAATTACATCCGGTTATTAAATAATTAATAATAATATATTAATATTTCACATTACATATATATAATTATCATGAAAGAATGTTCAACAAAAAAAAAAAATTATCATGAAAGTTTTAATAAATTATTTTTTAACAGTAGCCTATACGCTAAGATCATGTCATTAGGAGAGATTGAAAGATCAAATCTTACTCTCTATCAAATGTCCTGATCTCGTAACGGAATGTTTTATCATCCGTCCTAAGTGAGCTAAATTTTTAATAAATTAATATTAATTTATTATAGTTATATTATATTATACTGTATATAATGTACGAAGAGAAAAAATAATAGATAAATTCATTTAATATTTATACTATATTTTACTAATTTTTTAAAATAAGATATAATTTGCTACTTAATGCTTTTTTCACTCCCTTATATTGTCATGAATTAAATCCATGAGCTTTTATGTCTTAATATTATTCATCATAAAAAAACTAACTATATATTAATTGTAGACCAAAAAACTAATAAATGCATATTTTTACTATAAAACTATATTTATATTTTCACTATAAATTAGATTTGTAAAAAATATATATTTTGAATATAACATATTTAATACAAAAATATATTGTATAAATAATTAACAATTCATCAATATGTTTGGTATAAGTGAATACAATATACATGTAAATATAGTTATATATTTAAGAGTAATTAAAATTTTGTGAATTATATAAATAATTTTGTAAGGACCCTAGAGGGGGTGAATAGGGTTGATAGAATATTTTGCGGAATTAAAAATCTAGGTGATGAACAAATTCGGGTTTGTAGCAAAAATACAAAGTATACAAAATTCTAAACCACAACACAAGAACAATCACACAATGACACAATGATTTAAGGAGTTCGGATTCTCAATAATCCTACGTCTCCACCTAACTTATCCCTAAGTTAGGATTTTGAATACCTCACCAATCTTATTACCCAAGATTGATACAAGTATTTTCAAGGGTCAACACCAACCTTTACAAATGTGTTTTTGTTAGCTCAACACAAACCAATCTTCAATGTGTTTTCAAGGCTCAACCCAAACCTATACCAATATATTTTTCAAAGGCTCAATACAAATATTTACAAATGTGTTTTTGATATGGCTTAACACTAACCAATAAGAGTAAGAACCTCACTACCCAATTCTTCAAACCCCAAAGAAAGAGTAGATGAAAAGAGTTCCTAACTC
>CATIWO010148351.1:0-12192 GCA_949673435.1 Macaranga tanarius | reverse complement strand
AAATAAAATAAATATAAAAAATTAACATTAATATATCTTATAAATCTTATTAGAATATTGTAAAATTAAATAAATAAAATAATTTTAAAATAAAAAAAAAAAGTAAAAAAGAAAAAATAACCGAACCAAAATAATTTGATTCGGTTCAACCAATACATTTTGGTTCGGTTTAAACTGAAATAGGTTCAATTTTAGACATTTTTAAACCAAACTGAACCAACCCTAACTGGCATGACTAGGGGTGGCCATGGGCCGGTTTCGGCCCGGAACCGAACCAGAACCGGCCTGGTCAAACCCAGAACCGAACCAGAACCGGCCTGGTCAAACCCGGAACCGGAATGAACCGGCTCTGAACCGAGGGTGGGACCAGTTCCACCATTCTGGAACCATGAACCAGCGGTTCCGGTTCGGAACTGGCCGGTTCAGATTTCGAACCGGCCGGTTGTGGTTCATTTTATGAAAAAAAAAATAAATTATGCCAAAAATTCAAAAAATGCAAGTTACAACTCTTTATAAAAGTCTACATAATTTTCTCTTACTCGTGGTATATTTTGTTTTCTAAAATAATACAACTTTTTTACAGTGCGTAAAAACCAAATCAAAAAAACCGGAACCGTAAACCAGAACCGGCCTGGAACCGGGGTTAAGCCGGTTCTGGTTCGGTTCCATCTTAGGTCGAACTATGAACCGGCAGTTTCAAACCGGAACCGGCCGGTTCATGAACCGTGGCCACCCCTAGGCATGACACCTCACTGCCTAGTCAGCATTTTTGAAATCAATTTTGACCAAAATTAGAAATGTGTTAAAATTAAAAAAATATTTTGAAATTGGGACATTATTGCAAAAATTAAAAGCTTGGGATTAGATTGCAAATAGTCACAAAGGTTTGATTTTTTTTACAAATAGGCCTATATAAAAATGATTATCGGAAATGTTCGTATTTTTGAACAGTCATATTTTAATATAAATAATATTTAATATTAATATTAATATTAATATTAAATTAATTAATTCGTTGAGTATTTTATTAATAATGTCTAAGAACAATTATCATATAAAATGATAATGAATGGAATAAATTTATGATTCAAATAAATTTTAATAGAACCAAACATATCACATAATTTTTTATGTTACTTATAAAAAAAATATAAAATGAAACCTCATATTCATATGGCGCAGAAAATACCATATATATAATAGGTTAAAGTAGAGCAGTTTATTGTTAGTTTTTTTAACTTAATTTATCACTTAAACTTTTTTACTTTTATTTTTTTTCCCATAAAAATTCAATTATTTTCCCAATAAAATTCTGTCTAAATAATGACATGCTGTTTACGAAATACTTATGTATATCAAAAAAATTTTAAAATTTTCCTCTTCATTTTGGAAGAACACATAATGCCACGTTACATGTTCCACTTTATATATATATATATATCTTCTTACATTATTAATATCAAATTACTTATTATTAATGTAATTGCGCAAATGCACGGATAGTAATAAGTAGTATAAACAATAAATCAAGTATCATCCCACAAGAATTAATCTACGAACTACCAATTATTAATTATTTTCTTTAACTAGCAAATTCACAACTCATGTTAAAAGAGTAATCCTAAATTAACAACTTAACAAATAACTTAAATTAAATCAATGGATAAATGTTAGAGTTTGGAATTTCACTTATTTAGGTTTAATGCATGAAAACTAAATTAGCTATTCCAATTAAGAGTAAACTTAATATATCTTTCAAGATCAATTAAACATGTTAAGCTTAAGTTCTAACCTATAAGTGGCTCTAAAGGGGGTAAATAGGACAAATGAGTGATTTAGAAGAAAATTTAAAATCAAGAGTAAATTTGAAAAGATTAAATAAAGAATTTAAGGAACTCAATCAAGAATAAGAACAATAAAAGAAATAAGAATAAGAAAAGTAATAAAATCACACAAAAATTTATAGAGGTTCGGATTTTTAACCAATCTTACTCCTTTACCTAACTTATCGCCAAATTAGAATTTTTAACCCCATATAAATCTTATTAATAATATTGTTACAATAATGTATTTTTATTATTTAACACATACCTTACAATCAATATATTTTTCTAGACTTGACAAAAAAATTTCACCAAGTGTTTTCTAAACTCACACTTAAACCTATTCCCAAGTGTTTTCAATACTCACACTCAAATTTGATAGAGCAATAAATCAGTTGACCAAATCTGTTGCAAATTAGTTGGCAAAACTAGTTCCTTAATCATCTCCAAATCAGCCAAAAATTATGGAAAATTATCTTCTCTCAAATTTCAGGATAATTAGCATATACTGTATATAGAATTCTTTGTATCCATATAAACTCATGTACAACAACTCATAATGAGTGCAAAAATATTACATTAAAACTTTCTCAGCTCCTTTATTGTTATTGTATCAGAGCTCTAATTCCTCAAACTGAGGTTCTAATTTTTTTTTTTCATGGCCTCTCAAGAAAACTCTACGACAATTTCCACTCAAATCATTTCACAACCAACTATACCTTAGCTAATCACTATCAATATTGTTGCACAACTCCCTTTAAAACTAAATCAAACTAACTATCCATCATAGAAATCTACTTTTGAATCCCTTCTCATTGGTTATGATCTCATGGGATTCGTAGATGAAAGCTTATAATGTCCTGATCGAAAGGAATCATCATCAATATATAATCTCTGAGTACGACAAGATAAACTAATTATGCATTCCATCTTAGCTTCCTGCACCGAATCGGTGGTACCACACGTTGCCATTGTAACCACTTCAAAGGAAGCATGGAAAACTCTTCGCCAAATGTTTGGTGGTCGGTCTAGAGCACGTATTATGCAACTTTGTGAAAATCTCATGCTTATTCAACATGGAAATCGCTCCACGATAAAATATCTCCAATCTGTCAGACTCATGGTTGATGAACTTGCTCCTATTGACACACTTCATTCTATAAATGAAATCACTCTTCATGTGATGAATTATTTAGGTTCAGAATATATAGATATTAGTAGTTCCATTTGATCTTGTGAGAATCATGTGTCATTTCTAGAGTTGCATGATCTTTTATTACTTGCTAATGAATATGTTCATTAGTTATTTAATTTTATTATTCAATAATGTATCAGTTGTGTCCTATTTTTTAGAGATATTATTTAAGAATTAAGAGTAGTTGTTATTTTCCTTTTATATTTAAACTCTTCCCGTATCATGAATAAAGCAAGTCTACTTTTATCAAAACTCTTAAGGTTTATTCTGACCTGAAGCAGAATATTTATCAAATACTAATAGCTTTGATTGGGACCTAACAGTGGTATCAGAGCTAGACAAAAGATGGCCACTAATAAAGAAAGAATAGAGATTTTGGAAGTTGGAGTGGGGGAATTGCAAACTAACTTGAGTTACATAGATTTGGGGGTCAACAACAAACTACGACAAATTGAAGTTGCCATCAATAAAACATCTAACATTCTAACAGTTAGACCAAAAATAGCCCCTGGTAGCCTTAACGAACGTAGTGGTTAATCATCCAATGATAGAGCCTAGAATCATATAAAGGGAAGACGAGCAATGTTCTCTTCAAAATTGGTTAAGCTGGAGTTCCCATGATTTTTTGAAAATGACCCCACTGAATGGTTTGTAAGGGTGGAATAATTCTTTGAATACCAAGGCACCCCAGAGTCTCAGAAGGTGTCTTTGGCCTCTTTTCACCTAGAAGGAGAAGCTAATCAATGGTCGTAGTGGCTCAAGTGATCCTATTAAGAAGGGAAGGACGTGACATAGGGAATCTTTTATGATGAGATGTGGGCAAGATTTGGTCCTACCGAATGTGAGGATTTTAATAAAGCACTATTAAAGGTTAAACAGGTAGGCTCCTTATGTGATTATTAAAAAGAGTTTGAACGATCAGGAAATCGTGTGCAAGGCTGGACACCAAAGGCTTTAGTTGGAACATTTATGGGAGGACTCAAACTAGAAATTACTAATGGCATAAGAATTAATGTTCAAGCCAAAGTCATTAAAAGAAGCTATCAGCCTCGCACGCATAAGGGACGAATAGCTAACTCGATAAAAAAAGATTATATGACCTTTTAATAAGACCAGCTTTAAGGATTCATCCTCAATAAAAATTAATAGCACTTTACCAATGAAAAAACTCACTTGGAATGAAATGCAAAAAAGAAGAGCATATGGGCTATACTTCAATTGTGATGAGAAGTTTACTCCTAGCCATAAGTGTAAGGGTCCTTAGCTTATATTGTTAGAAGGAAGTGGAGATTATTCAGATGAAGAAATAGAAATAGGACATGCACCAGAAATCTTACTTCATGCACTCACGGGATGGATAACATCTAAAATAATGCGAGTGAGGGCAAAGATTAAGTCCTATGAGGTGGTAGTTTTAATTAAGAGCATTTAAAACAAAAATTAAGAGCACTTCACTAATGAAAAGACTCATTTGGAATGAAATGCAAAAAAAAAAAAGAGCAAAAGGGTTATGCTTCAATTGTGATGAGAAGTTTACTCTTAGCCATAAGTGTAAGGGTCCTCAACGCCTATTATTAGAAGAAAGTGGAGATTATTCGGATGAAGATATAAAAATAGGACCTGCACTAGAAATCTTACTTTATGCACTCACGGGATGGGCATCTAAAATAATACGAGTGATGGCAAAGATTGGGTCCTACAAGGTAGTGGTTTTAATTGACAGTAGGTCTACTTGTAACTTCATCAATAAGAGGATAGCCAACATACTGCAGCTGCTCATAATACCCACTAAATCTCTTCATATGAAAGTGGTGAATGGCAGGGCACTTAAATGCCAAGGAAGATTTGAACATGTCCCAATGCTGCTACAAGGTATCCCTTTTGATCTCACTCTATATGCTTTACCACTGATTGGGTTGAATATGGTCCTAAGTGTCCATTGGCTGGAGCTGTTAGGAATAGTGTCATGTAATTAGAAGCAACTGATGATGGAATTCCAATCAAACCAGTAGAATTAAATATTGCGAGGCATCGGCTCACAAGCAACCTAGCCGACATCAGAGAAAGAAATGGACAAGGATTTACGGTAAGGGAAAGCTATGTTTACTATTTGTCTTCAATCTAACCATGCCACCAATGAGATTCATCATGAGATGAAGTAATTATTGGAGGATTATAGTGACCTGTTCCAAGCACCGACCCACCTTCCTCCTGTAAAAGAAATAGAACACTACATCAATTTAAAGGAAGGGACTGAACCTGTTAATACAAGGCCTGACAAGTATGGCTACTTTCAAAAAGATGAAATAGAAAAACAAGTTCATGACATATTGTAGTTGGGGCTTATATAAGCTAGTACTAGCCCTTTTTCATCTCCTATTTTATTAGTAAAAAAAATGGGTCTTGGCAATTTTGTACCGATTATAGGGCACTAAATTTAGTCACCATAAAGGATAGATTTCCAATTCCTATAGTTAATGACATGCTTAATGAACTCTACGGGGCATCATATTTCACTAAACTAGATTTAAGGGCAGGATACCATCAAGTTAAAATACACCCCATAGACATTCATAAAACTGCTTTTTGAACTCATAATGGTTGTTATGAGTATTTTGCCTTTATAATACACTATCTACCTTTCAAGCCTTCATGAATTCAATATTTTATCCTTATCTCTGTAAATTCATACTAGTTTTCTTTGATGATATTTGAATCTATAGCCCCAATTAGAATATGCATCTTGAACATGTTAAAAAAGCTTTTGAAATAGTGAGGCAACATCAATTTTTTTTCAAAATGAGCAAATGTGCTTTCGGTTAATAAGATATAGAATATCTAGGGCATATTGTCACTCCCATAAGGGTAAAGGTGGATGAAAGGAAAATTAAAATAATGTTGAATTGCCTCAAGCATACTGATATTTTTGAGTTGCATGGATTTTTAGGAATTACAGGTTATTACTGAAAATTTATCCATAACTATGGCATTATTGCTCGCCTCCTCACTAACCTTCTCAAGAAGGGAAAATTTAGGTGGGCAGGTAAAGCTAAATAGACCTTTTAAGAACTAAAAAAAGCCATGACAACTACAACACTAGATATGTTAAATTTCAATGAACCATTTATCATTGAATTTGATGCTTCAGAAGAAGGCATAGGGGCTCTTTTGAATCAATAAAGAATGCCAATTGCATTCATGAGTCGAACTCTAGGTGCCGCTAAATATTCATGGTCAGTGTATGCCAAAGAAATGCCATCGATTGTTCATGCAATTCAGACTTGGAGACTATATTTATTAGGCCAAAAATTCTATATTCAAATTGATCAGAAAAGCCTCAAGCATTTGCTAGAGCAACGCATTTTCACACTAGAGTAATAGAAATGGGTAGCCAAACTTCTTGGATATGATTATGAGATCTTATACAAACAGGGTAGAGAAAATAATGCAGCTAATGCACTATCATAAGTGGTAGGGAGTCCTATGCTTAATGCTATATTTGTATCTCAAGATTAAAGATAGGATATAATTAAAGTTGAAGCTAGTGCTGATCCTTATATGAAGAAAACTCATATTCAAGCAACTGAAAATCTAGGAAACCTATACAGATGGCACAATGGACTAGTTTATTATAAAAATAAAGTTATGGTGCCTCCTCAGTCCACACTCATCCAGCAACTTCTGTGAGAATTCCATAACTCTTCAATTGGTAGTTATTCTAGGGTTTTGAGAACCTATAAAAGGCTAGCACAATAATTTTATTGGCCATTTATGCATCGAATAATGAAGAATTATGTGGCATCTTATGAAGTATGTCAATGAAATAAAAGTGATACACTATCACCAGTGGGGCTTCTTCAACCACTCTCTATTCCATGTGAAGGATGGGACGATATGACAATGGACTTCATTGATGGCCTGCCTCTTTCAAATGGTGAAAATTCCATCCTTGTTATTGATGATAGACTAAGTAAATCATCATATTTTTTGGCTCTTACTTATCCATATACGGTAAAAAGGGTGGTTGAAATTTTTTTGAAAGGAGTGGTAAAGCTTTATGGCATGCCTAGGTCAATCATAAGTGATCGAGAGCCAGTGTTCATCAACTATTTTTGGAAGGAGTTCTTCAAAATTTCAGGTACACAGCTAAAAATGAGCTCCGTCTAACATCTTTAGAGGGATGGACAAACAAAAGTTGTCAATCCCTGCATCGAACAATACTTGAGGTGCTTTACTCATCAACAACCTTGCAAGTGGTGTTCTTTCCTTAGGCAAAATTTTGGTATAGTACTACCTATTATGCTTTAACTGGAATGACCCCTTTTCAGGCTTTGTATGGAAGGGATTTTGCCTATAATTCCATGCTATCATGAAGGGCAATGTCTTATAAATGAAGTTGATTGAAATTTGGTTTCACGTGATGAATTACTCCAATAACTTAAAAATAATCTGCATGCAACAAATAATAGAATAAAATAATTGGCATATTCCAAATGAAGAGATATTGCATTTCAAGTGAAGGATTTGGTGTTCTAGAAGCTTCACCCATATCGCCAATAATCAGTATTTAAACGAGCTCATCAGAAGCTTGCCAGCAGGTTTTATGGACCTTATACGATTGAAGAAAAACTTGGACCTATCGCTTACAAGCTCAAGTTGCCTCAAGGGTCTCGAATTCATCCTATCTTCCATGTTTCCTAACTCAAGAAAAAAAATAGGTGATACAGTTGTTGCTAGTAGCGAGTTACCACCAGTGAATGATGAAGGAATTTTGATTATAGGAAATGATAGGTAACTCGCACTGAGATATCGCAAGAGCTATCAAATTATCATTTTAACCCTCGGTAGATTATTTGTAGGGGAAAAAAAATAATTTTACATGTAAAATTATCTTTTTACCCTCAAAAAAATTTTTCTCCCTTCTATAAGGTGGGGGGCAATCTGGTAACTTATCCCTCCGCGTGATGTCTCACGCCGAGACACAAGTCATTTCTGATTATAATAATAGAGCCAGAATAAATTTTAGACACTTACTGGGTCAAATGGGGGTCCAAAATTATTGAGAAAAGCTTGATTATTGAAGATGTAACATGGGAAGACACTGAAGAATTTTAAGACTGGTTTATCAATATGGACCTTGAGGACAAGGTTCCAGTGAAAAGGTGAGGTATTGATAGGCCATGAAGGTCTAGTAGAGTTCCTATGAAGAATCCAAAATATCTCGACTAAAAGTTATTTGTTGAGACTTGCACGTTGGAATAAATCTGGTTACTTGCTAAAGAATAGGTCCATTAGTTATTTAATTTTGTTATTCAATAATGTATCAGTTGTGTCCTATTTCTTAAAGATATTATCTAAGAATTAGGAGTAGTTGTTATTTACCTTTTGTATTTAAACTCTTTCAGTATCATGAATAAAGTAAGTCTAAGTAAGTCTATTTTGATCAAAACTCTTAAAGTTTGTTCTTGCCTGAAGCAGAATATTTATCAAATATTAATAGCTTTGATTAGGACCTAACAAATTCTCTATAATAGAAATATTACAGCCTTGTGTTTGGGAGGTGAAATATATTATGTTATGCAGGTAAATGTTGTTTTCTTCTTAATGGTTTATGTACATTTTTTATTTTTGTTTCCATATCTGAAATACATGAGAGTTGAGTTGTGCCTGTGGATTTAAAGGGATCGAAAATGCAATTGATGATAATTGCTACTAATATTTGAATACAGTGGTAGTAGGGATGGATGGGCTGATGTATCCTTGTGAAGCTTGTATCTAGATTAAAATTGATATTGGTAAAAAAAATAATATAACACTTCTCTCAGAAGTGTTGACAAAGTATTACAATACCATTTTATGGTTTTCCCTGCTCCTATTGTTCTAAACAAAAATTGCTCGGTTACACGTAACAAAAATTATATAAATTTTTTTCAAAAAAAGTTTCACTCATTTAAATAAATTAGAAAAGTATTTTTTATTATTTTATTTCAATCATAAAGAGATATGACAAAAATTATATAGATTAGCAATACATTATTCTCATAGTTCAACAGATGGATAATGCAACTCAATTAAATTTTTAAAAACAGATTTTGGCTCTATTTATTAAGACACTACTTAAGTTGCTTTTTTAATTGGAATACCCATAAATTGTATTGGTATAAATTATATTTCTACCTTTAAGAATATAGTAAAGAGGAAATTTCAGAAAAATGCCTGTTTGATCAAGCCTCTTTTTTTTTGGTCCGGCCCATTTTATTTTTTCATAACTGGCTTTTGCGTTTTCATTTTTGATTTGTCTTATTCTTGTTTTTCATTTATGGTCTTTTTTTGTTTATCAGCGGTTTCTAGTCAGTTTTTTTTACTTTTTCGTCGTTTCATTTTCTTCATCTTTGTCTGCTTTTTGTTATCTTTGTTTATCTTTTTACTTTCTTCTTGTTTTTCATTTTCTTAATTAATTTTTTTTGTTGATTTGAGTTGTTATGGCGAAAGATAGCAGTGTTTTTGTTTCTAAGAAATCACATTCTTCTCCTTCTTCTTAAAAGAAGTCTAATATGGATTCTCAGTTATCTAAAGTGGTCATTGTGTCTAAAAAAAGGAAGAACGACAGTAAATCTAAAAAAAGGAGGTGTACATTTTCTAAAAAGATGAAGATTGTGTCTGTTCCTGAAAGCTCTACTAAAAGCTCTTCTAAGGTATGTGTTGAATTTTAGGTTTTTTGTTGTTTATTGTTGCTATATATGTTGTTGTAGTTTTTTTTCTTTTTGTTGCTTGTCTTAATTTTTAGGGTTTTGTTTCTTTTTTGTTTCATTTTGTTTCTTCTTGTTGTTGGTGTATATGTTGTTATATGTTTGTTTCTTTTTATTGGTTGTTTTGATTTTTAGCGTTCTTTTTTATTTCTACTTTGTTGCTTATTTATTTCTTCTTATTTTTTTGTTGTTTATTTGTTTCATCTTATTTTTTTGTTGCTTATTTATTTCTTCTTATTTTTTTTTTGGTTGCTTATTTGTTTCTTCTTGTTTTTTTGTTACTTTTTTGTTTCTTTTTGTTTCTTTTTGTTGCTTTTTTGTTTCTTCGGGGTTTCTTTCTATTTCTTTTTGTCTCTTTTTATTTCTTTTTTATTTTTTTTATTTTCGTGTGTTTAATGTTGTTTCTTTTTGTTATTTTTTATTGCTTATTTTGATTTTTTAATGTAATAGTCATTATTTATTTCAGGAATGGGAGTATTATATTAAGCCAAGTGAGCATTTTATGAGTAGGATTTCTTGTTGTGTGAATGAGAATGTATTTTTACATTTGAAGGGGAAGTTGAGTGATAAACATATTGAATTGTTTAAGAAAAGTTGTTTTGGTTATTTTTTGGACATGAAGAATGTTAAAGTGCAGCCTCAGGTTCTTCACTACTTGCTTCTAAGGGATGTATGTCAACCTAAATCTGATGAAATTTGGTTTGCCTTTTCTGATTTTCTTTTAAGGTATTCTATTGTTGAATTTGCTATTGTGACAGGGTTGAAATATGTTGATGATTTTGATAGAAAGAAGATTGGAAAATCTTCGAATAATAAGTTGGTTGATAAGTTTTTTAATGGTTCTTCAAAAGTTAATAGGAGTGATATTGAATACCATTTTCTTTCTACAGATTTTGATTCTAATGAGGATGTATTGAAGTTGGCTGTTCTTTACTTTCTTAGTAATTTTTTATTTTTTGTTCTCAAGAATAAGTCTATTGATAAAGAATATTTTGATGTTGTTGATGCTGGATTGTATAATGAGTATGCTTGGGGAATAGATGCTTTTAATTTTACTTTGGATTCTTTAAGGGGAAGGTTGATTATGGTTGAAAAGAAAGGAGGGGAATATTATTTTTATCGTATTTTTGGTTTTCCAAGTTTGGTTTTATGAATGCTGCAGTTGTCACGACCCGAACCCAAGGCACGTGACTGGCACTAGGGAATAGGAAAGCTATATGCTTCCAAAACCCGTAGTAAGCCTTAATAGAAATTTTAACAAAATTTCGGCAGAGTTTCCCCTAAAAATAGAGTAAACTCAAACCTGCATAATGCACAAAACACTCCCAAATACACAATAATCACAACTACTCCAATATCACAAAAATCACCAACATGAAATACAAATATATATACCAAGTTACATGTTACAATACGATATAGATATCAATACAGTCATTAGAATAATAATCCCTTCAGACTACTGCGGTGTTCTAGATTAGCTACATTACATATATATATGACAATATAATAACCTACATAAAGCAGCCGGTGAAGAATGAACCCGGCGTAGAGAAGAAAAGCTAACAGAAGACTCCCAAGATCCTGAAAAAATAATTGAGGGGAATCAGACCTCACTGAATGAATTAATATAATAAAATGCATGTTGATTTTGAAATCCTTGTTTAAAATCATTAAATCCAATAAAAGAATAAACATTTGAAATTCATAGCTTTAAAATAAACTAAAGTATTTTTTTTCTATAAGATATCTTTATTAAAATCCACAGATCTCTTTATATAAAATTTACCATTAAAAAATCATATAAACTTAAAATCTTTAGTGGAAATCATGGTAGAACCCTAAACCTCAAATCCACTACTGATGTCCCGAGAGAACAAGCTCAACCGAGTTACATCACAACTTTTGCCCGAGAGAACAAGCTCCACCGAGCTCTAGCCCGAGAGAACAAGCTCTACCGAGCTCAATCCACATACTGCCCGAGAGAACAAGCTCCACCGAGCCTAACTCACAACACTGCTCGAGAGATCAAGCTCCACCGAGCCAATACATAATATATACAAGATTTTACCAGTGCGCACATGGTCCTGATGATACCCATCAGGTAGCATGTTCTACCATTTTCTCCAAAACATTATTGATATCATAAAAATCATAAATAATATAAGATAACATAAACAGAATTTAAATGTTCTCTTAAAATTTCAATAAAAATAATAAAAATAGCTAAAATCATATTATTTGCTTAACTCATGTATATTATTAAAAATTCCATTAATAATAGTTATATAAATTTCTCAATAAATATTTTATAACATTAACTCACAGGTGGAGCGTGTTGGCCGACGTATCCTCAGCTGTTCAAATGCTACAGCTTCTCCTCCGGTATTCTCTCTAAATAATAATAATATTTATTTAAAATATG
>CATIWO010148326.1:0-21919 GCA_949673435.1 Macaranga tanarius | reverse complement strand
GGCCGAATTATCTTCATTAGTTCAGAACTATGTTATTAACTCTTAAGCCTTATGCTTGGTGGCTAAGTAGTTAGTAATTTCCTTTATTATTATTAGGGTTTTATTGTGTTAGACTATTATAAAAACACTTGCCAAATTCATTTTTGAGGCAGATTAGAATTGAATGAAAATTATCATTGTTTCCTTTGCATATTTGCTTGAATTCTTGAATTCTTGTTGAATGCATAAACCACTCATCAAGGAATTGATCTATCCTTGTGGCGTGTTAAGGGTTAGGGTTTGAAGAACTTAGTTTTCTTTAGGTTCTAATTCTTTGATCAACAAATCTCTACAATCTGATCTAAGCGATTCTTGGGTTTGACATCAATTTGTTCTTGGGTTTTCAAAATAGTAATTCACGGGTTCATAATCGTTAGGGTTCGTGGTTCTATTCCTTGGAGGTTCTTAACAGGCATTTTTCAGTTACTGTTATTTTCGATGACATAGCAGGAGCGAAATTGAACTTTCAAACTTCATAGCCTCATCTATATTTGACTTAAAAGCTGAATACAAAAAGACGTTAAAAATCTATAGAAAAAATTGAATGAGAGATAGAGTTGTCCAAATTCATTTAGGAAGCATTTTTCTTCCTATTTTCTCTCCACAAACTCTATAAATAAGCCTTGTATCAATTTAGGGTTAAGAAATTCGGCCTATTCATCATTGTTAGCAGTCTAAACACTCTTTGTATGCTATTTTTATAGTCAAAGTGAAATCTCTCCTCCTCTGCCCGTGGTTTATACCCATCTTGGGGTTTTTTACATAAAATTATTATGTCTATTCTTATTTACTTTAATTTGCTATTATTTGTGTATTTATTTGCATTCGTCTATTGCTTCCGCTGTGACTCTAACACTACATTCAGCAGATCATATAACACCCTTACACTAACTAATATTTCCACTTTCACCCCTGCTCTTAATAAAATTGGCAATTGCATCAACAGTTATTGCACTTGTTATTATTTACATAAATGCTCCAAACTTCTTTTTTATTACTCTAAACATATTTTGTAAATTTTCTTGGACTTCTTTTGAAATTTTTATGAATTTTCTATCACTTGCTTGCATGTTATTTGGTGTAGGATTTTATAAATTTATAGTACTAGTTAGAGTTATGTCATTAGTTTTTTTAATTTTGCAAACTCACTCAGTAATTCTGTAATTGGATTTCAATTTCCCTTTCTCTTACTAGGTGAAATCCTTTGTATTTTTTCTGCACAAGGGTAGCCAAGAAAGAAGTTTTTCTTTTATCATGTTTAAGAGACAAGGGAAAAAGGCAAAGACTGATAAGGAGTCACCATCGATGCACTTAAAATTAAAAGAGCAAAGATCATGATTTGATACTATTTTAATCTCTCTCATAATCCAATTCACCCATAGATTATTGATTCTTTTTTTCACTATATTGCTACCTAAAGTCACCACTAGGGGTCTGCATTGGGCACGTCAGGACGGATCGATTAAAGAAAATGGATAGACAATCAGTTTTGGATTAAAGAAATTCAAAATGAACCGAACCGAATAAGATAAAGAGCCAACTAGATCGATTAATCGACAATGTCGGGTTTGTTTTGGGTTTCCCGATCGATTTGGACTTTTAATGTAGGCCTAACATATTTGAGCCCAAATCACAAAATAGTAAAGAAAAATTCCATTTGGTATATATGTTATGAGGTGAAACCCAAAAAATTATATAGAGTCCAAATAATAAAAAGGCAGAGGTCCATATATACAAATTACATCATTAATATAGCCTTTTTGGCTCAAAATCATTTGCATATATATAGCAAAAAAAATAATTTAATTCTAAATGTGTGAATGTCTCTCTTTGTCTGTGTAATCTTTCTACATTAGCCAAAAAAGTTTTGAAACTCAACAATAAAAAACAATCCAGGTCCCGTAAAAAAGATAACCAAAATAAAAACAAAATGAACAAAGGGTCAATTTGGCTTTTGAGCTTGTGTCAAAAGGTTAAATAGGTTAAATTTTAACTTTTTCAACAAATACGTCCAATATTTCTATTTTAAGGTCAAATTAATCCTTACTCTAAATATGTTAAGTGTGTGTCACTCACTCCCTAATAATAAAAAAAATATTAAAATATTATTTTTCAATGATAACCCATTATTTATTTTCTAAAAAATATGAACATATTATTATTATTATTATTATTATTATTATTATTATTATTATTATTATTATTATTATTATTATTATTATTATTAAATCATCCAACACCTAAAACACCATCCCACTTCCACCATAAACATAGTCGTCACCCGACCCATCGCCAGTTCATTATCTATTCCCTCAACATGAATACCCATTTTTAAAACCCATAACTTTCTTCATAATTGCCATTTCTTTTTTCATCCATGATCTATTCTTTTTCTGTTTTGTTTCTTGATTTATTTCTATAGTTTACTCTACATATGTTGGTTCACTGCTTTTCTTTTTTGGTTTATTTCATAAAAAATCATTAGTCGTAGATGATTAAGAGAAAGAAATACAACTTTCGTAAATTTTAGGAGAACGAAAAAAAGTCGTATGAGTCTATTAGTTTTATGTTTGAAAATGATTTAGGTTGATTAGATTTGTGTTTGAAATTGATATGAGTTTATTGATTTTGAGTTTTAAATTGATGTGAGTTTGTTAGATTTAGGCAGAAGTGTTACTACGGTGGTGAGGATCAAGGATGGATACAAAGTGGGGGCAAGAGGGGCACTTGCCCTGCTGACCCCACCAAGGTCCATATATATATATATATATATATATATTGTTAAAATACGGAATTAAAAATAAAATCAAGTTTGGATCACTTATCTCTTAATGATTCCACAAGTAAATTATGTAAGGACACTAGATTAAGTATTAATTACACCAAGGAAGGGAAAAATACTTCAATTTCACAACCCTATTTACTTTAATTTTGTCTATTGATGTAGGGAGATTTTTGTATAGAGTTTTCTTCTCTTTTCTATTCCCTTGTTCTTGCCTTTGTTTTACGTTGTTTTTAACTCTTTTTACAGGAGTAACTTCTCCTGTAATTTTGGAGACAACTACCTTTTGATAGTTATTTTTCTTTTTTTATTTTATTTTATTTTGTTTAATAAGTTGGGTCAGGTCAACCCATCATGGGCGACTTGTATCCAAATTCTAACATTTCCTACTCGCACATGACGGTTATGACCTATTGTGAGATTTTATTTAATTATTAGATAAACTACACATTCATACTAGTACACGGGTCGTGCGACCTAGCGAGCAAAACCTGCACTTAGGAGCTTGTCATTATACATTTGTTAGGAATAATATAAAAGCTTCAACTTCAAATAAAATTAAAATTTAGTTAATTAAAAATGCTCGCAATACCCTAGATTCGTCCCTTTTAATCATATTAACATCTCTAATCCCTCGAAGAGCATGTTTAAAATATTTTCATTTTGTGTATCCATAATCATGTCATACTTCTCTCAAGCGACAAGATTGGCTGTTCAATAGACATACTGGACAAAATCTTCCTTTCCTACTCGGAATTGACAATTTATACATAGCCATTTTTCTAGACATGGTGTATAAATTGAATCATTCATGATCATAAATGGCATGCTAAGATAGCAAATCACCATGTGTAAGTGACAAATAAAAACAAACAGTATAAGGGTACTAACATGAGGATTTAACATTATCCTTAAAGTCTCACATAGTGAAAAAGTAGGGACCATTCTCCTGCTACCTTTTTTGATCGAACAAGTATACATGGTATGAATTATGTGCAACAGTGTTTACATTTTAATTTGATGTTAATCATAAGTACTGTACAGATCTAAGTTTAGTTACTTATCAATGCCTAACTCGAATCCTCCAAGTACTCTGAGGTAATAACTGAGAATTCACATTTAGCTTACACAAGTCATTTGGATGGGGCAATCCAAATTGATTATATGTCCAAGATCAACCTCATCTCATTCTCTTTTGAGGCTAAAATCCTAATATTTAGTCTCATCTCTACTTACTATCTCAGCGCTATAGGCAGTTGCTTATGTAAGTAAGCTAACCTAAAACCTATGTGACAGCCTTTTGTTGAGCATTTAATATTATAAGTGTGATGTGTAGAAGGTAAGAATGCAATTAAGAAAACACTTCAATCATTGCATTTATTCAAATAATTCAATACATAAGCTTAATAATATCTCCTATATTCTATTCAATCTAAGAGAATTTACATGTGTAAGAAATACATCTCTTGGAATTGGCTTATTTAAAGGATCAGCCACCATGCTATGCATAGATATATATTGTACAATCACTTCTCATTTGGCTATAATGTCTCTAATATAGTTGTACTTCGTATCTATATGTTTTATTCTACTATGATATGGGATCTTTTATGAAAGCAATCATTGCTTAATTATCACATTGAATAGTAATGGCTCTTCCACAACCATTTTGAAATTTTAAATTTATAAAGAATCTCCTTAACCAAATAGCCTCTTGCACTGCAGCTGAACATGCAATAAATTCAGGTTCCATAGTTGGCAAGGCTATACATGTTTGTTTCTTACTACTCCATAAAATGACACCTTTATTTAGTAAGAAAACATAACTAGAGGTGGATTTGTGTTGATTAATGTCTCCTCCCGAATCAGCATCTGAATATCTAATTAGATGTAAGTTTGATCCTTAATAACACAAGCAATAATTCATAGCACCTTTTAGATACCTTAGAATTCTCTTAACAGCTTTCCAATGCTCTCATCCAAGATTCGATTGATATTAACTAACTAATCCAACAATAAAATAAATATCTAGGTGAGTACACAATATAGTATATATAAGACTCCCCATAGCACTAGAATATAGTACAGTGGCCATTTTGTTTTGTTCTTTTGGATTATTAGGACACATTTTGAGACTCAAAGCTTTACTCGTTTGACATAGGAGTATCCACAGGTTTACAGTTGCTTGTATTAAAGCATTTTAAAATCTTTTAGATATAATTCTCTTATGATGGAGCCAAAGGTTTCTTTGAACGATCTATTTTAATTTTAACTCCCAATATATAGTCAACCTCATCCATGTCTTTCATGTTAAAATTTGTGAACAACTAATTTTTAATGTCTATTACATACTCCTTTTCATTCCCAAATATTAAGATATTATCAACATAAAGAGATAGAATTACAAATTTATCATCACATCTTTTAACATAAAACATAATGGTCCTTATCAATCATCTTGAAATCATAAGTCATAATAGCCTTATGAAATCTAAGGTACCATTATCTAGATGGCTGTTTAAGACCATGAATGGATTTTTGGAGCTTGCATAATTTGAACTCTTAGCCTTTAATGATAAAACCTATAGGTTGTTCCATATAGATTTCTTCATCTAGTTCTCCATTGGGAAAAGCTATTTTTACATCCATTTGATACAATTCTAAATCCATATGAGCCACAATAACCAGGATAAGGTGAATAGAGGTAAACTTGACGATATATGAAAAAGTTTCCCCATAATCTATACCTTCTTGTTGAGTATAACATTTTGCCATAAGTCAAGCTTTATACATATTAATGGAACCATCCACCTTATGCTTAATTTCGAGAATCCACTCATTCCCAATAGCTTTTCGGTCATGTGGTAAATCAATTAAGTTCCAAACTTGATTCATTCTTATTAATTCCATTTCCTCTTCCAATGCACCTTTCCACTTTTCCTTGGCAGGACTCCCAAGTGCCTTTTTCACAGTTTTATGTTCCTTATCATCATCGAGAGTGACAATATAGACTTTACTCTCAATTGGAAAATACTTTTTAGGAGTTTTAAATCATATACTCTAGCGTAATTGAGAAGCACTACTTTCACCAATCAAAATTGGATTAGTTTCAGTCTCATCTCTCCTACTCAATTGAGATGGGTGAAGCAATTCTTACATGCTACCACTATCTAAAATATGACTAGGTACCATATTTTGTGTGTCAACCATATATTGACTTGTATCAGTCTCGTCATCATCATCCATCTCAAATAAATGATGATCTTTATTAACAGTATCCCTCATAGGGAAATGATTTTCAAAGGAAGTAACATCACGAGACTCAATTTCAGTTAATCTTTCATCAAAATCCTTACCAATAAATACATAACTTTTTGAGTTTTAGAATATCTTATAAAGATATACTTCTTTCCTCTTGGTCCTAATTTATTAAATTTATGGAAATTGTTAAGAATGTATGCTGCAGATCCTATGGATGCAACTCATTTAAGTTAGGTTTTCTACACGTCCATAACTCATAAGGTGTAAAGAAAACTAATTTTGAATGTACACGTTTAAGTATATAGGTTGTAGACAATAAAGCATCACCCCAATAACTAATTAAAAGATTAGCTAGTGCCATTAAAAACCTAACAATTTTAAGCAAGGTTCGATTCCTTCGCTCAGTAATACCATTTTGTTGTGGAGTTCTTAGAGTCATTAATTACCTCATAATTTCTTCTTCATTACATAATTCTTTAAATTATTCAGATAGATACTCCCTACCTCGATTAGTCCTTAATGATTTTATTCTTTTATCTAATTGATTCTCAACCTCATTTCTATATTTTTTAAAGCAATCTAATGCTTCAGATTTATGGAAGATCAAATAGACATGACCATATCGAGTGAAGTCATCTATGAATGTAATGAAATATGAGGCTTCATGCCTTACTTTGACACTCATTGGTCCACATATATCAGAATATATTAGTTACAAAGGGTATTCAGCTCTTGTGCCTTTTCCAAATGGTTTTCTGGTAGCTTTTTATTATAAACAAAATTCATAAGTGGGCAATTCAAATTTTGTGTTTGCATTCATATTATCATTACAATATTCATTAAACAAGAAAACATAAATACCATAATTACTATTACAATAGTTCATGTTTAACACTATAAAATCATCCATAATATATCCATAACTATAATAAATAGTACCATAGGTAATCTTAACACATTTACCTAGAAAATACAAACTATATCCTAACTTTAATAGAGCAAGCACAAAAACTAAATTTTGTCGAATGTCAGGAGCACAAAAAACATTATACAGGTATAAGATTTAACCTTCTTGCAAATCTAATTTACATATGATGATTCCTTTAACTTCAGCTCTTGCATTATTGCCTATATAGATCCACATAGTTCCACTTAGAATTTGACAAAATTCCATAAATTCATTTTTGTCTCTAGCTACATAGTTCGTGTCTCCTAAGTCTACAGTCCATATAGGATGAGTTTCAATGAGCAATACAATGCTAGAAATAAAATTTTTTAAAAAATAGCTTCTTTTAGAAGAAGTTAGATAAGACAATACCTTTTTAGGCTTAGTGTATTCATGAGTAAAATGACTTAAGTTACCATAATTGTAATAAGTCACTTTAGTCTTATCCTTTCTTCTAGCATGCTTTCCTCTTTTGCATTTAAATTGCTTGTTTCCTTTCTTTGGTCCACATCTAATCTTACTCATTTTTCCTTTGCCTTTTCAATTATTTTTGAACCTATTGCACTTAAATCTAGAAGCCTTCTTAGAACTTAATTCAACAATATATGCACAAGTATTTGGCTTGGCAGCCTTAAGGCGCTCATCTTCTAATTTCAAATGGTGCGCAATGTCAACAAAGGTCTTAATGTTCTCATTATAAGTCATATTTACTTTTATATATTTCTAACTATTTAGGAGAGACTGGATAACATCTAAAGTTTCTATTCATTAGCAAGGTTGTGCCCAGTTACTTTAAGTTCCATGATCATGTTTGACCTATCCCTTAAATGTTATTTCATATACGTATTAAGGATCTTCCTATAAGTGTCAAACTTAATGGTCAGCTGCCTTATTTGGAGACAGTTGTCCCTTTAAACTTCTCCCTCAAAGTGACCCACATTGCATTGGTAATCGGATATTATTAGTACTCGTATACCAAATCATCATTCATGGAACTTTTGAGAATTCCTCTAGTAGTGGAATCTTTCTTTTTTCAAGCATTGAAAACAGCCATATCGCACCTATGTTATGTGTTATTCCTCACCAGCTTTAGGCTCCTCTACATCATTATTAATAGCCTCTAAAGATTCATGCTCTTCAAGGACATATTATATTTTAAGGTGTCATATGTTATAATTATCACCATTCAATTTCTCACTCTTATTTAGTTTAACTATATTAGTCTTAGATGCCATAGTTAGTCATAAGCTACAAGAAATATTATAAATGCAATTATTTATATACATCATATAGTCGCAATTTCAAATTAAATTATTAAACATTGTCATATGAATTAAATGAGAAAGTTCATTATGTTCCCAATCATCATTGTTTTCAAATGATAAAATGTAATAATTTAATTTAACTTATGCTAATTATAATTTTAGATGAGAATTTGTATAAATTCTACTAATCATAGAATGCCTATATTATGAAGTAAAAACATAATAATTCATACAATTAAATAAATACTTCATAATATATATATATATAATAAATAGTTCAATACATAATAACATTATGTACATAAATAGGATAATTAATACATAAAAGTATTTATGTAGAATTGCATATCTAACTGTTCTAGGAATAGACTCCTCAAATTTCTCTATATCCAAGATATAATTAAAATTGTCCTTAATCCATGGATAGTTGGGGTTAAAACATTTTGAAGTCATAAGGCTGGGACTAACACTCAAAATAGAAGATTTATTTAAATTCTTTGAGATATAATCCTCCAAAAACATATAGACTAATGTTTCATATGATCCAAATATTCCTCTTAAAAAATCTCTTTTGCCCCTAATTCTTTTCCATGATTTAATTTTGAAAATTTTGGCCTTAAAACTTAGAAAACTACTCAGAAGAGAATTAGGTAAAGTGTTTTCTAGGGCCATAATTTTGTAGTAATCATCCATAACATAACTATTACTGTTTGTATTATATTATTAACAATTCTGACATGCTCTATGAGAGTGTGTTTACTATCCATTCTATATTCGGAGAGATTTCTTCTCAAAAGTCTCAGCATTAGCTTCTAATTTTGGCTTCTAGTAGCCATGGGAGGACACCTCACTTGTGGGTGATTAGGATCTCTTTTATTCCTCCTAGCCTCTTATAATCTCTCAAATAAAGCCATCTCCTCAACCGAGACATTATTCCTTTAACAAATATTAAAGAAAAATCAATCGATTAAAAAAAATCTCAATCCATAAATATAGAATAAATATATATAGGTCCAAACCAAAACTCAAGATACAATAATATATCAAATATTATACACAGGGGTTCTTCTTAATTTTAGAAAATTTTCAAGACCGAATTTATAATTTTTGGATAAATATACAATTTATTATGAATTTTTCAATAAAAAAAATTCAATTAAAAATGTATTTTAATTACTAAAATGACTTAAAAAATTAAATTTTCTCCCACTAGACCTCAACTTCATCAATTATAATTTGTCAAAAATTAGTAATATATTTTCAGAATTTTTCTTAATTAAATATTTTTATTTTGAGTTTTCTTTTACTCAAAAAGAAAATTAGAAAATAAATAATTTCATCATGGAAAAAATTATTTTAATATATGAAAAAATTATACAAAAAATATGGAGTCCAGTGGTAGTAGCAGCATCGAAAAATGCCGCCTGAAACTCTCACATGTGCCCCCACATGCCGTCAAGACGCATGGGGCTATTTTGGCTTGCTGCAAACAGCAGCCAACCTTCTCCCACTCGCGAGCACAGTGTGTGCAAGCCACACACCGTAAGGAAAATAATTCCATCTTTAAATGTTTTTCTAGCCCCCTATTTTTTACTATTCTGAGTTAAATGGTGTAATTAGATTCTAATTCTAAGACCTATAAGTATGTGCTGGAAATTTAAACTATTATTTTGGGAAGTGAAACAAATATCATCTTTAATTATGGAATTTTTCTAAGTTTGAAAAAAATTTTAGAATTCTACTTTACAAGTAGGCAATTTGATCAACGATATCTTTGTCTACACTTAACCAAATTAAATGTTCTTTATACCATTTTAAAGCTTGTATTACGTACTTTAAATATATGTAAAAATTCATGGCATAAAATATAGTATACAAGTTTGAAAATGGGCACAAAGTTGCTACCCCCACTATATTTCTGAAATATAAAAACAACTAACTAAACACTTAAAAACAAATTTCATCAACAAATTATCATGCGAATCATTAATTAAGCTCTGACACCAATGTTAAAATATGGAATTAAAGACAAAATCAAGTTTGAATCACTTACCTCTTGATGATTCCACAAGTAGATTGTATAAGGACACTAGATCAAGTGTTAATCATACCAAGGAGAGGAAAAACACTTCAATTTCACAACTCTATTTACTTTAGGTTTTTCTATTGATGTAAGAAGATTTTTACAAAGAGTTTTCTTCTCTGTTCTGCTTTCTTGTTATTGCCTTTGTTTTACATTGTCTTTAAATCTTTTTACAGGAGTAACTTCTCCTATATTTTTGGAAATAATAACCTTTTGACAGTTTTCTTCCTTTTTTTAAAATTTTATTTAATAAGTTGGATTGGGTCAACCCGTCATGGGTGACCCATATCCAAATTCCAATATATATATTGTTAGTATAGATGAGCCCTAGGGCCATTCGTGTATGTAAACATTGTATATTTATCCCTATGGAAATAAAATATTTATTTAAATTAAGTGTTAAGTTTATTTGAATATTTACCCTTCATATCATGTTGAATGAGTTTATTATCAAGAATTGATAATATGAGTGACAAACTCATTTGGTACATATAATATAAATATTCATAGTCATTGGATTAATATTAGGGTAGCATTAATCCCTAGACTATCACCTCTGCCTATTTTTCTTGATCAGTATGTGATATCGATAGTGGGAGGTAGTGAGTCTCATGCTACTTTATATGAGATATCAGAATAGATATGTGGATACTCATGTGATGGGTGGATCAAACTGTGATGTAAGATTTATAATTGTATGGAAATTCACTTTAGTCTCAGTGCTTACATAATTATATTAGCCATACATGGATATATGGCATGTGGTGGCTCTAGTTGGTTATATGCAGGGATGAGTGATCGGCCAAGATAGAATTCATTACTTGGAGTGAACTAGGATAAGATCTTATGCTATCTAAGTTATTCTTGATGAATAAGTACCTGGTCAGGTCAAACTCGACTTACCCGAAAGAGTTTCGGTGCTAGAAAGGAGTTTCTAGTAATAGTCATATTTTATCGAGAATTGAACTTAAGATGATGTCATTTGATTGAGGCAATTAGAGTTTGACTATACCGTAACTCTAACTGGTATTTGGATCTTGTAATGAAGGGACATTAGTGCATGGTAATTACGTTCTATAGTTCTTGTGGATGTACATATAGCATTTATTTCTAATTAGGTCATCGTGATATCTATGCTAGGGGTCACTCATGACTTATGGGAACTAAATATGATTAATTGGGATTTTCATATTTAGTATGGAAAGGTGTTTCCATGATATTAAGTGTTAATATTATTTTTTATTGCCATTTAGACATGAACCTCGTAAGTCACACACATAAGAGTTGCATAATTGGAGATTAATATTAATTTAATTATTAATTAAAGAGTTTAATTAATTAATTAAATTAATTGAATTAGATTTACATGTATGCGGGGATCTATCATATCCCAAAATCTAAATTCAAAGGTTAGGACCTGATTATAATTAAATAAATATTAATTTAGAATTGATTTAATATGTAATATTAAGTTCAATGACTAAATTAATATTTGCCTCCAAGTTTATTTGGACCATTTATATTAATAGGGATGGACTTAAGATGGGCTTTATTTAAAAGTTTAAATCAGCCCATTAGTTGTCTTATTTGGTATAGATTAGGCCTTATCTAAGTGTTAGAGAAGCCCATATGCCCATAACCTTAGCCTAACTCATTAAGGGTTAATACGGTCAAAGGTTAAGGTTATCCATGAAACCAAACAACACCCACTAACTCAAAAAGCAAAGCCATGCATATAGATTGAGTGTGAGACACTCAAGTTATAATCAAATTAGTTTTTGTTTAAGTTAGTGGAGAGTGTAGAGACTACACACTCCTAATGCAACATTTGAGAAAGATTTGAATATTCTTACAAAAGAGAGAAAAGGTTGATATTATCTTCTACGTTCTTCTTCGTCAAGTGTAGAGAATTAAAAATAACACAAGTGTTATATACTCTCAAGTGAAAGCCATTGTTGTACAAGTGTTGTACAAGTGCACATCCATCACTTATATCCGTTGGAGGCTGCATCCTAGTTCCTACATATTCAAGCTTGAAGGAGTTCTGACAAGCTCTTGAGTCAAAGAAGAGAGGCTTGTGGATAGTGCTCCATCAACCTTGAAGATATTCCTTGTCCAATTTGTGCGTTTCAAGCTAGAGGCTTTACATTTGGGGAGCTTGGAGCTTATAGATCAACATTAACCAAAGCTTGTCAAGCGTGCTACCAACTTAGGAGTTTTATAAATGTTACTAAACTCTTAGTTGATAGGTCTTGTGGTATGGTGGCATGACTTGGTTGTTTGTTCTTAAAATATTATTTTTTATGCATGTTTAGCTATGTATTTTCTATGTGATATGTTCTTTGGGCTAGATGTGGTTCATATGTGATGCAAGAATTACATGAAATCAAAATTTTTAAAATTCCGCATGTTTTAGTTATTGTACGAACTTCATCCTTTCAAGTGGCATCAGAGCATAAATCATATGATTTACATGCTAAAATTTATGATAATTGCAAGTGTTGTCATTATACATGATAATGGTTGCAAGTGTTGTAACTATGTACATCATTGGTGTTATGTGTGTAGAGAACACATGGCCATGTATGTAGTCGTGTAGTTTTCTACCCTTTTTCGCTAGGCAATACACGGCCATGTGCACCCGATACATGGGCGTGTATCATGCTCTCCCAATAACCAGAATGGTTACATGGCCGTGTGCACTAGGATTGATTAGCCAATCAATCTTAGTGCCTGTGATTGATGCTTGGAGGTGTCCTTTAGTGCACAATACTTACATGATGCATCTTGGATAATATTTTACACATGTTTGCTTGACTTGCTACTTCAAATAACATGCAATAGTTGTATATTATTGAATGTTTTCTTGTCATTCATGCAAGGATTGATCATGGACTTAGTTTACATCCTTGGTTTGTAATAATAATTAAGTTTATTATTATAGTTATGTAATTAAATGTTAATTGCATAGTTTAGGATGTAACTTATTTGCCTTGGTATGCCAAGGATTGAATGTAAATCACAAGAGTTGTGACTTGAAGATTAAAGTGTTTAATTGAAGGCCCATTCAACCTTTGGTGGCATAGATCAAGGCCCATAGTGATGGTGACTAAGGAGGCTCTTGGAATGAAGGCTTTTCTTAGGCTAGGCCTACTTGTAATTATTCTAAGAGTTAGAATAGGCTTAGGAAAGGCCCATGATCACTCCTTATTTGTGCATCCATTTTGCATGTTCAATGTATATATGTGATATGTATGTTGTGACATGCTATATATGTATGATATATGTATATAGATGGATGTATGGATGGTATGCAATATATGTATAAGATATATATGTTGTAAACTTGCTAATGTGTAAAGTGAGACTTTATTAATTAAAGACCCAAAAATCTTCTAATCAAATTTAGGTCTAAGCTCTCCATTGGAGCAATAACTTGTATGGTTTTGGACTTGTGTGCATCAGCTATGGATACATAGGGGTGTACATAAGGCCTAAGAGATTCATGTAGTGTTATTGTTAAGCATGATATATTGTAGGTGTATGGATACACTATGGGCCAAGAATGGCAAATAGGCGTACTTGAGGTTTGTAGTGTTCAAATCCATACATTTCACTGATCTAATGGTATGGACCTAACTAATGCTAAAGGTCAAGACCCACAATTAGGTGTACCTGAGGCCCGTAACATTAGGAGCTAGATTAATGGAACCTTATATGAGATGTGATGGATAAGAGTTATCCACTTAATGAGAACTATTATTCCAAGAATGGCAATATGTACTCGAGCGATAGTAGTGGCCCATTAAGAACTCCATTACCCACTAAAAATCCATCCAACAAGGGATTTCCATTTCCTACTTGGAAGTGTAGGATTTGCTAAGTTAGTGGGAGACCATTATGATTAAAAACTAAATCTAGTGGTGATCATAATGACATACAACTAATCAATCATGTTACTTTTTGCAGAATTTGATAACATGAGACCCATAAACCCGCTTTCCATCATACTCGACCACAATAGGTTCACGGGCCCTAATTTTATTGATTCGCTAAGGAACCTAAAATTTTTTTTAGCTTATGAGAAAATACTATACGTATTGAAATAAAACTTTCCCGGACCCCTTCTCGATAATGCTTCCCAAGAGGAGTAAGATACTCTTGAAAAATGGAAGGATGATAATATGCAAGCATGTTGCATTATGTGGGCTTCCATGAGCACCGAGATCCATTGAGAACATGAGAAGTACACAAGTACAAAGGAAATCCTACTACACCTACAAGAGTTATTTGGTGAGCATAGTAGGACCACGAGATATGAGATATCAAAACGGTTATTCCGTGCAAAGATGAGAGAAGGAGAGGAAGTGGGAGCCCATGTGAACTCCATAATAAGATTAATAAAGGGGCTAAAGAGTCTAGATTTCATAATGGACTGCCACCTCCAAGTGGATTTGATCCTTCAATCACTTCCCGAATCTTTTCTGCAAACCATTGCCAACTTCCACATGAACAAAATTGAATGCACTCTTACGGAGCTAATGAACATGCTCGTGACAACCCGGAAGGCTATCCAAGGGAACAAAGGGAAGGAGGTTGCACTTATTGCCACTTCTAGTAGGACTAAAAAGAAAGGAAATAAGAAAAGGAAAGGCAAGACAAGTGTTTTTAAGCACAAGGGAGGGATAGCTAAGAATAAAGGCAAGGCCATCTTGAGGGAAGAGCAAGGTAAGGGATAATGTTTTCACTGCCAATGTGAAGGACATTGGAAGAGAAATTGTCCTAAGTACCTTGAGTCCCTCCAGACCAAGGGAAAAGGAAAGGATGGAGAAGGTGAGTCATTCTTTAATTTATTTGCTTCTAAATTTTCTAAGAGCTCATCTAATGCATGGGTATTGGATACCGATACAAGTTCTCACATTTGTTCTTCCTTACAGGATCTAGCAAATGAGAGAAGGTTGAGGCCTAATGAAGTGACCTTAATACTTGGAAATGGAGCAAGTGTTGCTACCAAGGCTATAAGATCCACTTCAATTGATTTATATAATCATGTGTTGTTATTGGAGGATGTATTATATGTACCTAATGCCTATAAGAACCTTATTATAGCTCTAGTTTGACTAGTAAGGGTTATAAATTCCATTTTGGTAGAGATGTATGTAAGATTTATTTTAGAAATGAATTGATTGGCATGGGTTATTTACACATGGTTTATATTATGTTGATAATATGTCTAATAACAATATGCCTCAAATAAATATGGATGATGTGAATGCGATGCTAATTGAGAATGCCTCTAACTCCAAATACCTATGGCACTTGAGATTATGTCATATCACAGAGGATAGGATCATAAAGTTAGAAAAGATGACTAGATCACCATTTGTTGGACAAATGGCAAGAGTCAATAATGTGTTGGAGATCATACATAGTGATGTATGTAGACCTTTTAATGAAATGGCTAGAGTTGGTTTCTACTACTTTATACCTTTATAGATGATCTATTAAGGTATGAGAATTTGTTTCTTATGAAGAACAAAAGTGAATCCTTTGAAAAGTTCAAGAAGTTCAAGGCCCAAGTAGAGAACCCAACTGGGAAAAGTATTAAAACTCTAATATCATATCAAGAAGGAGAATACTTAAGTACCAAGTTCATTGAGTTCCTTAAGGAATATGGCATTGTATTATAATTCACACCGCCTGGAACACCTCAATTGAATGGTGTGTCCGAGAGGTGAAAGCGTACTTTATTGGATATAGTACGATCCATGATGAGCTACACTAATCTTCCTATATCACTTTGGAGTTTTGCACTCTAAATAGCCTGCTACAACCTTAATTGAGGTCCATCCAAGTCCATTTCTACCACACCATATGAGATATGGCATGGTAAGGCACCAAGTCTTAAACATGTTAAGATTTAGGGGTGCCCAACTTTTATTAAAAGCTGAAATTGGACAAGTTGGATGTGAAATTGATTAAAAGAAGGTTTGTTAGATATCCTAAAGATAGCTTAGGGTATTGCTTTTATTTTTCTACTAAACAAGTTGTTGTTGTAAGCGGAGATGCTATATTCCTTGAGAAAGAGATTCTTAAGGAAGGTGGCAAAGGAAATAAGATAATGTTAGATGAGAAGTCATCTAAAGAAGCCCAATAAATTGATCAAATGGACATTAGTCATCCCAAGGAGCCTATTCCAATTGAGAATGTATGATTTTCTCCAGGATATGCAAGAGTTGTATGTTCTTGAAGAAAGCATTCATGTTGATGATCTGACTATATATGAAGAAGCTTTATATGATAAAGATTCTTTAAGATGGCTTGAGGCAATGAGAACTGAAATGGATTCCATGTATGCAAACCAAGTCTGGACACTTATTGATCCTCCTGAGGGTATTATACCCATTGGGTGTAAATGGATCTTCAAGTGAAAAATTGGTACAGACGGAAAGGGAGAGACCTATAAAGCTAGGCTTGTAGTGAAAGGGTTTCGCCAAAGGCAATGGGTTGACTATGAGGAGACCTTCTTACAGGTAGCCATGCTTAAATCCTTTCCGATTCTTCTTACCATAGCCGTACACTATGATTATGGGGTTTGCCAAATGGATGTCAAGACCGCCTTCCTTAACGGATATGTTGAGGAAGATATTTTCATGAAGCAACCCAAGGGCTTTGAATCCGAGGAAAGCTCAAAAGTGTACAAGCTTTATAGATCTGTCTGTGGTCTAAAGCAAGCTTCAAAGAGTTGGAATCATTGCTTTGATAAGGCTATCTGTTCTTATAGTTTCATTAAGAACAAGGATGAGCCATGTGTTTATAAAAAGGTTTTTAAGAACCAGCTCACTTTCCTAGTCTTGTATGTTGATGACATACTTTGCATTGGGAATGACATCGGTATAATGACTTTTGTGAAAGTATGGCTATTTAATACCTTCTCGACGAAAGACTTAGGAGAGGCTACATATATTCTCGGGATTTGAGTCTATAGAGATAGATCGAAGAGAATGATAGGTTTATCTCAAAGTCTTTACTTGGGAAAGGTGTTGAAGAGGTTCAACATGTTTGATTCCAAGAGAAGATTGTTACCATTTAGGCATGGTATCCACCTTTCCAAGATGATGTCACCCAAAACCTCTGAGGAAATGGTAAAGTTGGCCAAGGTTCCTTATGCTTCAGCTATAGGAAGCCTAATATATGCTAAGTTGTGTACTAGGCCATATATTGCCTATGCTGTTAGTGTGACTAGCAGGTTTCAATCCAACCCAGGCTTGGAACATTAGGTGGTAGTTAAGGCTATCCTTAAGTACTTAAGAAGGACTAAGGATTTAGTTTTATCTTATGGAGGAGGTGACTTACAGCTTACGGGTTTCATAAATTCTAACTTCCAATTAGATGTGGATGATAGAAAGTCTATCTTCAGGTTTGTCTTTATTTGTAATGGAGGTACAGTGAGCTGGAAGAGTTCCAAGCAAAGTATCACTGCTGATTCTATTACAGAGGCCGAGTACATAGCCATATCAGATGCTGCTAAGGAAGCTATTTGGATTCAGAAGTTCATCACCGAACTAGGAGTTTTTCCTTCCATTGAGTCAGCAATCCCTCTCTTCTACAACAATAATGGAGCCATTGCTTTGGCAAAAGAACCGAGGTCTCACCAGAAATCCAAACATATAGAAAGGCGCTATCATATTATCAGGGAAGTTGTTAGAAAGGGCGATGTGCTTATATAGAAGGTAGCTTTAGCTGACAATATGGCTAATCCATTGACTAAAGTGCTTACCCAGCTGCAGTTAGACCGCCATCTTGAAAAGATGGGTCTTAGATATTGTAGCAAATAGCATTAGTGCAAGTGGGAGATTATTAGTGTAAATGTGCCCTAGGGCCATTCTTGTATGTAAACATTGTATATTTATCCCTATGGTAATAAAATATTCATTTAAATTAAGTGTTAAGTTTATTTGAATATTTACCATTAGTATCATGTTGAATGAGTTTATTATAAAGAGTGACAAACTTATTTGGTACATATACTATAAATGTTCATAGTCGTTGGATTAATATAAGGGTAGTATTAATTCCTAGACTATCACCTTTGTCTATTTTTCTTGATCGATATTTGATATCGATAGTGGGAGGTAGTGAGTCTCATGCTACTTGATATGAGATGTCAAAATAGACTTGTGAATACTCATGTGATGGGTGGATCGAATTGTGACGTAAGATTTATGATTGTATGGAAATTCACTTTAGTCAACAATTACAATCTTGGACATAATGGTGCATATGGTCCTTTGACCTGAGGTGACACGGTCATCTATATATGGTTGGTTAGAGTTTATTACCGCTTACATACTTGTGCTAACCACACATGAATATATGGCGTGTGGTGGTTCTAGTTAGTTATATGTAAGGATGAGTGACCGACCAAGATGGAATTCATTATCTAGAGTGAACCAGGATAAGATCATATGCTATATAAGTTATTCTTGATGAATAAGTACCTGGCCAGGTCAAACTCGACTTACCCGGAAGAGTTTCGATGTTAGAAAGGAGTTTCTAGTAATAGTCTTATTTTATTGAGAATTAAACTTTAGATGAGGTCATATGATTAAGGCAATTAGAGTTTGACTATACCGTGACTCTAGCCGATATCGGGATCTTATAATGAAGGGACATTAGTGCACGGTAATTATGTTCTATGATTCTTATAGATCTACATATAACATTCATTTCTAATTGGGCAGTCATCATATCTATGCTAGGGGTCACTCACGACTTATGGGAACTAAATGTGATTAATTAGGATTTTTACATTTAGTTTGGAAAGGTGTTTCCATAATATTAAGTGTTAATATTATTTCTAATTGCCATTTAGACTTGAACCTAGTAAGTCACAAACACAAGAGTTGCATAATTAGAGATTAATATTAATTTAATTATTAATTAAAGAGTTTAATTAATTAATTAAATTAATTGAATTAGATTTGTGCGTATGTGGGATCTAGCATATCCCGAAATCTAAATTCAAAGGTTAGGACCTAATTGCTATTAAATAATTATTAATTTGGACTTGATTTAATATGTAATATTAAGTTCAAGGACTAAATTAATATTTGCCTCCAAGTTTATTTATATATGGGCCATGAGATGGACCATTTATATTAATAGAGATAGACTTAAGATGGGCTTTATTTAAAGAGTTTAAATTAGCCCATTAGTTATCTTATTTGGTATGAAGTGGGTCTTATCTAAGTGTTAGAGAAGCCCATATACCCATAACCTTAGCCCAACTCATTAAGAGTTAATAAAGTCACAGGCTAAAGTTATCCATGTAACCAAATAACACCCACTAAGTCAAAAAGCAAAGCCATGCATAAAGATTGAGTGTGAGACACTCAATCTATCAAGTGCATGTAGCTTGAGTGTGAGACACTCAAGCTATGACAATGCATGTGGCTTGAGTGTGAGACACTCAAGTTATTATCAAATTAGTTTTTGTTTAAGTTAGTGGAGAGTATAGAGACAACACACTCTTAATGCAACATTTGAGAGAGATTTAAATATTCTTACAAAAGAGAGAAAAGGTTGATATCATCTTCTACCTTCTTCTTCCTCAAGTGTAGAGAATTAAAAATAATACAAGTGTTATGTACTCTTAAGTGAAAGCCATTATTGTTCAAGTGTTGTACAAGTGTTGTACAAGTGCACATCCATCACTTACATCCATTGGAGGTTGCATCCTAGTTCCCTATACATTCAAGCTTGAAGGAGTTCTAACAAGCTCTTGGGTCAAAGAAGAGAGGCTTGTGGGTAGTGCTCCATCAACCTTGAAGATCTTCCTTATGCAACTTGTGTGTTTAAAGCTAGAGACTTCACATTTGGGGAGCTTAGAGCTTATAGATCAATATCAACCAAATCTTGTCAAACGTGCTACCAACTTAGGAGTTTTGTAAGTGCTACCAAACTCTTAGTTGATAGGTCTTGTGGTATGGTGACATGACTTGGTTGTTTATTGTTAAAATATTGTTATTGATACATATTTAGCTATGTATTTTCGATGTGATATGTTCTTTGGGCTAGATGTAGTTCATGTGTGATGCAAGAGTTGCATGCAATCAAATTTTTTAAAATTTCGTATGTTTTGGTTGTTGCACGAACTTCATCCTTTCATATATATATATATATATACCGCATAATTCTGAATTATAATTGCCCTCATATTGAAAAAATTTTATCACTTAATTTTGACACTTAAAAATTTAAATTTCAAGTAATTTATATTTAATTATAAATTCATTAAAATTATATAATATTATTTGGATTACATTAAACTTTTATTTGAATGTTTAAATTCAAATAAAATCATGAACTATATATATTTTATTATTTTCTTCTAATTTGATATAATTTTATTATTTGTAAGTTCACTATAAATAATCTATCTACACATATAACAAAGGACCAAAATTATTTAGAGCTTGCCATATCAATATTTTTATCAGCTATTAATTTTAGCTTGACATTTTACGTTTGTGTTACTTTTTTTTTTATCTATAATTACTTTATGTTTAATTGATTGTACAACATGAATTTGTAGGATTTTTTTACAAGTTGTTGCTCTCCTTTTTTATCTCTCAACTACTATTACTAACTTTTAATTTTACTGTTTTGGCTTCTTATTCCCATATAATAAATAATAATTTTTTATCATCTTTTACTATTGTCTTTTCTAATTTTTTTTAGCAGTGTTATTTTTTAAATCACTTATACCATATTAGATGAAATTATCATAAATTTTGTATTTCATTTACATATATTAATTATTTTGATATAATTTTCAAAATCATATTGCTTAGATTAAAATCAAAAAAAAGTATACATTGCTATGTAACTAATTTGTAAATTTTTCTTAATTTTATTTATCCAATAATATATTTAACAATATAATAAATTACTATTTATTTGATAAAATTTATTAGTTGCTAAATGCAACTGTATTATATGTTATAATATATTTTTATTAGTATTGAATATTAAAAAATTATGATAATAATTTAAAATTATAAAATTATGATAGATATCAATTTACAAATTGCAAGAAATATTTTTAGCAAGTATATATATAGGCAAAACCTATATTTAAGCCTTGAAGTTTTAAGTTTTTTTGCATTTAACCTTTAAACTTCCATTGTGTTGTATTAAGCCCGCATACTTTTATTTTTCCATGCATTAAGGACTTCTTTTAAAAATTTCCTCCCTAAACTTATTGTTAAAGATCAAATTACTAAACTTTCAATGTTTTTTTTTTTGTCATTTTAATACAATTAAAAAAAACTTACAAACATCTTGTATGTTTTCCATTAAATAATAATCTAATAAATTAATTAAATTAAAAACAACTATTTTTATTTTTATTTAAAAATATTAGTTTAAAGGTAAAATATCTTTAATTCAAATTAGTAAATTTTATTATTTTATTATTTATTATTAAATAAATAATGTTTTAATAATAATTAACTATACTGAAAAATTCATACTTTTTA